>JAVFBW010061659.1:0-17474 GCA_034783835.1 Mopalia ciliata
TTTTTCACCCCCCCCCCCCCCCCCCCCCCTGCATTATTTTTTGCGGACGCCCATGATATAGACGGAAAACCCTGCGTTAACTATCGTCTACAACCACTACATTTTAATGACCTCTCCTTTAACCCACCCAATCAGATTGGAGCTTTCTCAGAATTAGACAGAGGCTGTCTAAACACAGGATGACAAGTAGGTTATACTTGTAATATACACACACGATCTTAGTCCTATTAACGAGTCCTGACATCATCACAGACGCGTTAATTGACTGTGGCGCCACGCTTCGTTTGTTGTCGGCGTTGGTGTGTAAACGACTTTCTAATTGGCTGCTTGTTTCTACAATAGTCCAATTAAATTTTGCCACGTTTTTGCTTCGAATTGCAGCATAATAGTAATGGGCAATTCGTGGACCCTTTTGATAAGAAGATGATATAGAGGATGCATGCGACCGACATCTCCATCTAACCTAAGGCAGAGCTCTTCGATAACTCATTTTTCCTTCAACTCAATGTTATTTTACCGTTGTAATCTTTCAATAACTAATTAGGCCAATAACCATGCAATTCTGGGTCAAAGGGACATTCGACCGGGGTTTAGCCGTTAGTCTGTCGGCCTACTAATCCTACTTCGATACACCGGTCACAGGGTTCGAGCCGGTCTGCCGCCACCAGGTATACGATGTTTCCTCCAGCTTTTCCACTGTATTGATTGATTTATTAGTGTTTTACGCCACATACAGCTGGCACCATATTGCAATCAGGAATATTGTGAAATGAATAATTCGTCGTCATGTAAGCGGGTTTAGTCTTATACCCTAGAGCCCTCGTTAAGCACCAATCTACAAACAAACGTACCTCTTGATCTTATCCTGTAAGGTATCCTTATTAACCCGGATTAACTACATGTAATGTGATAGCCCCGGTGACTACAGTTGTATTAGTCAAATAACAAATTAGGCCAATTAACTTGCAGTTCTGGATCAAAGGATGAGTTCGATAAGTATTGATCTGGACGGGTTTACCTATGAGATCAAGGCTTTAGAATACCATTTTACGGAAATGTAGGAAGCCGATACTGACATTATTACACGATTAACTATTTTTACGCGCGTCTATTACAGATGAATGATGGACGTAATAGTAAATAATGCGCAACTCAGGTTTCATTTATTATTACATTATAAGGAAGGTTTGTTCCTTATCGTGTACTTATTATTTTTGTGCGTTATAAGTAGTCGATCGATACCAGACTACTCATTAAGAAGTATTTGTGCGTTATCAGTAGTCCGGTATCATACCTAACTACTTATAACACACCAAAATAATAAGTACTTGATAACGCACAAGCCTTCCTTATTATGTAATAATAAATCCAACATCAGTTGCGCATAATAATATACTACTCATATGTGATGTTGTTTGCGTTCCAAACGGAATTTCGCCTCGTTTTGAGCTTGACCCGATCGACCATATATAGTAAACAGTTTGCCATATATGGTATTGTTTGCGTTCCAAACGGAAGAAGGCGGGACTTTATCTCGGAACTGTAAACCTGTGTATTTTTTTGTGTTCAACTTATTTCATGCAAGGGATGGCAATGGTTTAACAATTCTTAACCATTTTCTTTGGATTCCTTGTCAAAAAAGTACACAGGCGTTCCCCAGAACCTATTGATCGTCTAAGTGGCTATGGAAATATCCTTTTGTTATCGCAGACCTCTTGTCTCCTGTACAAGACTAAACTAATCAATGACAATTAGTGACGAACAGCTCTTGGGCTGGAGGATTCAGTAATTCGCGCCAGTCTCTGCCTTCCCTTTGATGTTTGTCTCGGGCAATATAACCCGATAACAAGACTGGTGGCCACGCTTTCTCTGCACAAAGATGGCGGGCGTATCGAAATGGAATTCTCGAAATGTTGAGGTAAAAGGTAGGTAATTATACCCTGTCGTCACAACATTCGCGATAGTGGCACTTTTAAACGACGTCACGAACTTTCATCACTGGCGACTATCTCTACCATAGGCTCACTTAGTATGCACATTCCCATCTCCCATCATGCAATGCTAGTAGTGGTGCATTGTGGGGGACGGGGACCAGACTAAGGTTCACTTGGCATTCACCTCTGTGTTGGGCTCGTCACTACATTTTTGACGTCAATGGTAGGCCTACTGGGTGTCTTTCACGATTTATGTAACGATCTACTCTGTATGACTTCATCAACACAATGTCAGCTTTTACAGTGTGATGACTTCTGCGCAGAGAATAAATATAAAATGTCACAATCCCTGTGAATCTTGTGCTAAAAACACTAGATAATATTTTCATGAATTACTGACAATAATAAGATGTGGTTATCAGTTTGTTCCTCAAAAACGGGTTTAAAATTCTTCAGGATTTCGGACGGTGAGCCCATCGCAGAGGGTATTGTAGTCTGGTCTCCGTCTCCCACAATGCACCGATGAAGTACTAAGATTGCAGGACCAGTCTTAAGACGGCATATCAGAGCTAAAGTGGAACAGGAAGCCGATCTGTTTGTGTCGTCTGTATTGCGCCCTGTTGTTGTCGTCCTTTATTTGTCCTGTCCTGTCTTTGTTTGTTGCCAGTGATGTCGAGGGTGGTTTCTTTCACCCATTGGGCTGGCACGTCGTCTTATAAGTGAAATACTTGAGTACGACGTTGAGCATCAATCGAACAACCAAAAATAAGAGGCATATGCTGAGAGTACGGAAACGAAATGAAACGTACCTCTTGCAAAGGAGATTTCAAGTGTTACGTTATTAAATCCGGCACGGACCCGTCTGTTTTCTTTAAGGCCACTATTTGACATCTTTCATTGAACATACGACGCTTTGTTCGGGACGTCAAATCCTGTTTGGACAAGAAAATGTATTGTTTTTTTTATTAATAAAACGCAGCGCACTTGTTCAGATTCTTTAGGATTCTGACATATATTGTTTGTGCCTGACCTTAATTTAACCCATTCCGACTTCTTCCTTGAACACTTTTGGGTTATATCGACCAATCAAACGACCACTTTACGTCCATTTTAAAGTCAAAATCAATAATTTCTCAGCAGTATACCGTACTCATTTTCGATCGATTTCAACTTCCCGACATTAGAACGAGATTTAGCGGGACATGCCTGTGTCTCTATCAGTTGGGAACCGCCCCTCGGTTAGTGATCAACGAAAAGGACAGAATGTTTTTGGATATACAGACTCAATATTATTTTTTATATTGAGGCAGGATTTATTTCTAAAGGTTTCGTACGGCTTGACGTCGTAGCTCTATTGACTGTATAATACGGGTCATTAAGATACGTACTCGCATCTATCTAGGCAGGGCAGCCCTTACCTGACATGGTCCAGTTGCTAATATGCCATATCGTTAATTCTAAATTCCCGTGTATACTGTAATTTCATTGCATAAATATTTGCACAATTAGGAACATTCTTTGTAAATACTAAATAATTAAATATTCTAATAAAAGATAAGCCTTTGTTTGAGAGTGACAAAATAAACCTGTTCAGAAATAAAAATATGCTGACCGCTAACGTGTTTATGACTTAAGACATAACCATAGCAAGTCAACACATACAACAGCAAATGTCCTCCATCAATAATTAATAGTATGCCTCCAGTACTCCAGGTAGGCGGAGATAAGTCAGTTGGATGATACGGCCTGACAAATTGATTTTAACATTAGAATACACTTGGTTGTTGATTGATTGATTGATTCATTCATTGCTTGACTCGTTGGTGCTTTATGCCGTGCTTAAGGCGTTTTCACTATATAACGGCGGTATATTCTTCTGCTACGTAAAGACGGCATTGCTACTCTTCAACTAAACTGCCCTTAGCCAGAGGGCCTTATAGATTTGAAAGAAAGAAGAACAAACTTAATTCAGATTGTGTTACAAGTTTATTTAATTTTTTGTCTTATTTTGGGGGGAGTTTCTTTAACATAATAAACAAATTCCAGAGACAACTCCATGATTCTTTAAAGTTAAAACACTTTCAATTCCAAAACCATGAATGCGACAATATAAAACTAAAACTTATTTACATTTATAATATTATTCTGTAAGCTTTTTTGTTGCACATGGCAGAGTAACGACATTGAGTAAATAAATAAAAATATTTACAATATATATATTTAACTGATATATATATCATTTTGTTTATAAAACATGGACATATAATGCAAGATTTAGACGTTTATAACTTAAAACAAAAACACCATTAAAACCAGCAATATTAAAAAATATACACAATAAATAAACATGTAGTTTTATGAAAAAAATTTGGTTAGGTTGGGCTTCACGAGGTACTAAATGGGCTAATTATACAAACGTATAAGGGAGAACCTCATTAATGTTACCAGCAACAAATATAAAAAAGTAAGGCCAGTCAGATAATGGCCCATTCATAATAATTGATTGGTTTCCCTTAACCTGCCCCCAATAAAAAAAAAGAGAATTTTTTTTTATATTGCTGTTTAGAAGGAATATACGGAACAGCTTTTCATGAACTAGAAGAGACAAAATCTTCTCAAATAAAGAATGTGGTTTTGTTCTGTTATCATCTTAACACATCAATCAAATAACTGTTGTAGCCTGCAGCAGATTTAAACAACAAGTAACAGTATTTACAGTTCTTCTTAATGTAATGCCCTTATGGCACTATTTTAAAATAAAATGATTTTTATATCATTAAATAAATTTTTTTTAAAAATTGAAAAGTTATCTCTTCCTGTTTACTTTTCATGCTTTAATGTTTATATTGCTTAAATTGCAAGACCCAAAACTTGCCTAAATGGCAAGATTCCACATAAAATGCAAAAAGAGTGGGTGGTGTGCTGCTTTAACCCGAAATAATTATCGTACACTAAACGTAAAGCTTGTTCTCTCATACAACTTGTTTTGTTATTATATATTCATTTTATTTTATTTTACAAGTATACATGTCATATTAATAATGTTGTCCATTTAAGCCTCTACAAATAGTGTCCCCTAAAAATAGCTTGAGTGGGGTTTAATGCCATACTTAAGGTTATTTCCCTCATATGATCGTGTTCTGTCACAATAGGTGAGGTAAACCACCCTTGATGCCACTAACAAAAAACAAAGACAAGACAGGACAATCACAGGACATAATGCAAAGTACAGAATGTCGTATTCCAACAATGCCTTAAGTATTTTGAAGGCTTCTTAATGGGTATGCTGCGTACCTGGCTTACACAGAGAATGACAACAAGGCAGTGAAGAATTCAAACCATGAGTATAAAAACAAACAGATAAATTAAATGAATGATTGGTTGGTTGATTGATTAATTTATGTTTAACACCATGCTTAAGAGCATTTCAGCTCCCAATTCCATTATGACAGTGTACTTCCCACAGTGAATATTAATACAAGAAACTGTGAACTGTACAAAATGTAAATGCCCTGTTAGAAAATCCTCCACAGCTGATAGGATGAAAGTACTCCCTAAAAACACTGTCCTTTGCCAGATGGCTATAGACAAAAATGAAAATTCATGTAAAAACAACAATGTTTAATTTTGCATTATTTAGACCATAAAAGTCATTCCTCCAAACATATGGCCTATAGCAGTGTCAAAAATAAGCTTAGATATATCCATTAACACAACAGGGTTGGCTAAAAAACTTCCAGTATGTATAGTAAATCAGACACTTAATTTTCACTTTCATTTTTCATGTCATCAACAGGCAATACTAAACCATCATGTCCCTCTGCCCACTGCCGAGACAGCAGTTTGACAAACTTTTCCTTTTCTCTGACACTTTGAATGCACAGCGTCCATGTCACTTCAGGTGGAGATTGTCTCCCTTTAACAACCCTTTCCACCCCATAATGCTCAAAGGACGTGTCCACAGTAATATCTTCAGTTTCATCAGAAAAATGTAAAGAAATTGTGTTTGGACTATGAAGGGTTACACTTTTTAAATACTCTACTTTTCGTCCCTCTATGACCTGATGCCTGGGACACTCTGGCAGACCCCGGACAAAGTCAGGTAGAGGATAGCTGACCACATCCTCTATTATGAGACACAGGTGCTGGTCAGTTAATATGATACCCCTTGGTTGAAGTTTGCTCTTGACATCCTGACAAAAGGGCCCCATGAAGGCAAATCCTTGAAGATACAACCACATGTGTGTTGTGTTTGCGTGAGATTTTGATTCACTGAGACTGTCGTTTATGAGGTAGGTAAGGTCATTCAGAGATTCCTCACCTGGATAACAAAATCTCACTTTACTTGGCAGTGTATATTCAAGACCTTCTACTGTAGACTTTGTTCTTTGGGCAAATGAGTGATAAAAATCGGGTTCGTCGATAACATCCGGAGTTGGGGAAGAGGAGAAAAGGGAGAGAACTTGTGTTAGATGTTTCACGAACTCTTCCGTGATGTAACTATTCCTGGTGATTACAGTAGCTACATTATCCTCATTTAAACCCGTCAACCTAAAGTACTGATCAAACAAACCAATGTTGACCAATTTGATGTCCCCTAAATGAAGAATTTTGAATGGTTTAAGCAATTGACTGGAATTTGTGCCAATATTGAGTATTCCACTAGTGTGATGATGGTCAGAGTGATGTTTATGCTTTCCTATGAGAGAGTCCGACTTGTGTCTTTCGTGCTTCATCCAAGATGGCCGACCCTGCTTGTCTTTGATATGATCTGCCGATAACATGTACACAGCCCTTGTGCTGAGAAGAACCAGGGACAAGATCTCTTGTCGTGGATTACAATATGGCACAACGTGAGCCCAGATTACATGCCTCAACTCTTCAGGATCAAAGCCAATCTCAGCTAAATTATTATGAAAGAATGTCACAAGATCTTTTCCAGACATTGTTTTGAGAAATTCCATCTTTGAAGGGAGAGGGTTTATTAGGGAGTATTTGGACAAACAGTCTGTCAGATGGTTGACAAGTTTGCTACCCGGATAGCCGAGCTCCAAGGTTGTAAAACTGCGGACTGACTTTCTGGGTGTGACTGCCTGAGCTTGATCTTCGCCTTTTTCTGCACTGGGTGAGGCTGGAGATCCATTTACTGATGGCGCATGTGGTCCTGCTGATCCTGGGTTCGATAAAATCCTTTGATTTTCACCTGCTTCAGGTGAGGGATCTGCTGGGCAGATAATTACCTGAACTTCCTGAGACTCGTTTACTTCTTTAATTTCCTGTTCAGAATCTGTCTCGCTGGTCTCATTACCGCCCTCTGGTTCTCCCCTGTGCGTTGGTGATAGTTTCTGAGCATACTCAAAGCGTACCTGCGTCAACTTTTCCAAAAAATGGTCCCTCATCTGGGAAATTAAAAAGATTATCTCCACAGTTTCTGTCACATCATCTCCCATGTCTAGAGTGAGAGAAATACCATAATGTTCATACTGTACATGCTCTGTGGTGTGTGCTAAGGATGAATAACTAGTTCTGTCCAGAAGTCCTTTGCCGGAGGAGTTGAACAGCTCCATTGCCTGCATCTTTGTCATCACAGGGTAACGACAGTTCAAAGAATACTGTTCTTTCAGAGATGTGGAAAGCTCAAAGGTTGGTGGTGGAAACTGAACACAGTGATCCGTAAAAATGTAGAGTGTATGATCTGTGATAACCAGACATGATGGCTGACTACTAACGAAAGTCAAACAAGAGAATACGATTTCCACATCTTTCGGACCAGGTATTTTTTCAGTGTTTGAGATGGACTGTTTAAGGTCATCTACCCCTGACTTAGTCATATCGTGAAGGTCGGGCTGCTGAAGGCCGTCACCTGAATGCAGGCTCTCCTGATACAAGGTTAATAACCTGGTAACAAATTTCTCAACTGACATGGAATCAAGACCTATCAGACAAAAGGTACCATTCGATCCAACAAAGGATTCCTCCAGCCGTACAAAGCTATTCTCTTTGCCAATCACTACCTTCTGTATATTGGACAATGGCATAATATAGAAGGTCTCTGTCTCTGGAAGAGTTGTAGATCCGGCAGCATTCACCTTGCCAATGACTCCTTTTAAACGCTGAACAAAGATGTGTCGATCAGTGAGTGCCACACATGCCACCTGCTTGTCCGATGGATGGGAGTACTGGATGGCGTAGCACCAGAGGATCTCCCTGATCTGCTCCACGTCCTCCTGACCAGAGTTAAACATCAACTCCACAGACAATAACTGACCCTGTAGCCTCCGAGCAAACACTGCGTCTTCAATCCCTGGCAGTTTATCTTGGTCAATAAAACGAGTGCTGTATCCGTCAGGAGGCACGCTGGATACAGACTTAGGCCTGTGAAATAAAACGAAGAAAAAAAAAATGACTATATCACTTGACATCTCACAAGATTGTTTGTTTGTGTGGGGTTTTACCCCATACTAAAGGTTTTACTCATGTGATGACAGGTCTGCTAATTGGGTAAAAGAATCTCCCCCTATAGGCCACTGACAACAAACAATGACACAACAGGACAATTCCAAGATTATCAACTTCTCCTGCCCATGTGTCAACTAAAGCAATACATTGCAGTTTGTGGTTTTGAAAAATGTTTTTCAATATAAATGGAAAGGTTCCAGGTTCCAGTCAATTTGGTCCTTTCAGATAGTTAACATGATACTGAAATTATACACACCCTCCATGCACTTCTTTCTTAAAAGTACCGTATACAGTCCAACTTCACTGGTTCTTTTTCTATTAACCTTTTTTTGCTGCTTTCAACTCTTCATAAACCCAGCTTTATTGCTCTATATTTCCATACGAGAAAGTTTTAGGTTCTGAAGACAGGAAAGCACTTATGTATATATTCACATGCACAATGAGGACCAGTCAGTTAACTTTTACTGAACTTTTAAAATGTTATGGTGAGTATGACATACCTATGTGCTCTATGTCCTGGGTGGTGATTTTCTGTCCGTAATAGTGTGTGGTGCGTGTGTGGGTCCCATGAGGCTGGCTGTACTGTTGTAGAGGAGGAAGAGATAGTGAGTGAGTCTTCTGACATTCTCTGGTCTTCAGGGGAGGCTAGTGAGAGACAGGTCAACAAATCACGCGCCTGAAGGACAAAAAATAAAACAATAGAAATCTCGGTCAGTTTACAAGGGAGGTAATTTAATCCTTGCCAGATGGTTCTCTGAAATAACATCATTCATGAATAATTTTTGTGTCTTTAAAAAGTGAAGATTAAAAGTATTTTTGTTATTTTGGGATAACACGTTTTTAGTTTGAACAGATTCTAGTTCAGAAAATGCTGCAGGTTAAAACCCATCTAGGAATTGAACCATGACCCTCAAAGTTCAGGCACCAAAACGCCAATGGAAATTCCAGCCACCTGGACCTTTCAGCCACCTGGCCTTCTACAAAAATGGTGCCAGAAATAGTCAAATAAATTTTTGCCACTGGGATATGATCAAGGAAAAACTGAATTATCGGCTGCTGCTCAAATTTTTACTGGTTGTGATTAGAATTTCACCAACATCTAGTTTGAATACCGAGTATCTTACTTTTTATTAAAATGATGCATATTTTTGAGCCCAAAGTGTCAAGCAAGACCATTAATGGACTCAGATATTCAGCCTGGTAGACACATAACGAATCTCCCAGTAAGGACGCATCAACATCTCTCAGAAAACATACATTTCTTTGTCTGGATGCTATAATACATTAACCACAAGTAAAAATTCGACATTCCAAATATACTTTTTAGGAGGGAGAAAGACAAAGTACATGTATGGGTAGTGAAAATGGTAGTGTAAAAATTCAACATGGTAGTGTAAAAATTCAACATGGTAGTGTAAAAATTCAACATGGTAGTGTAAAAATTCAACCAATTATTCATAAATGTGTACAATATAACTGAATAATAGTTTTCATTTCCCTGACAGCTGTTTGCAATCATACTGAATGGTAAATCAGGTATTAATGGTATGCAATGCAGCTCTTTCACATGTAGTTCCTGTAGGCAAAATCCCAAATGGTCATGGTTTAAACCTAGTCATCAGTTTGTTGTCACTTCTCCTTTGGAGTTCTTTGACTTTTCATGTTAAATAAAGTGTATACCAAGTAGTTGGTAGAAAACAGAAGAAAACTTGTCAACACTCCCTGAAATTTCTGAAGAAAGTTTGAAACTTTGTACCACCTATGGCTTTCAAAGAATACAAACCATTAGAAGAGGTTAAGGATCACACTCACCTGCTGGTGATGAGCGGGGCTGGCTTGCAGCTCGTTTAACAGCGCTAGCCATGCTTCACCCCCTTGTTCTCGTATAGCCTCTACCTGAAGACGGAAAACGTCGGGGTCACTGCTTAGACTCTGTGGGTCAGTGACACTCCAACCAATCACTATAGGGAGGAAAGCATAAAGGTGGGAAAGGTCAAGCCAGGGTCAGCTCAGGTGAACAGGTGTGTATGTAAAGGAAAGGAAATAGCATTACAGTGTAAAACATTGGGTTCATCAACTGTTTTAGTCCCCTCTGTGGTACAGGTAGATAATAATCGTTCTGTTTGAAGTGTTTCTTATTTTTATCTTGACTTTGTGGTGATATAATACCAGTTTTGTTGCCAGTGGCATCAAGAGTGGTTTCCTTCACTCATGCTGTAATATTGGTGAAATAAACATAAGCTCTGTCAAGCACATAAAAAATATTCACTGGTTAAATGTGGTTAAAAAAGTATGTTTAAATCTGTTACAACTGATTTTAAGTACATCTGCCAAGTTAAACACAGCCAGGCGATCCCTTCTTTGTCTGGTGTATCAATTTAGCAAACATAACTTGCACAGGGGCTTATAAGGTACTCAAGGGTATTTCACTTCTTCGACAGCTTGTTCATTTCTCACTTTGCTTACTTAAATACAGCGACCACAATGGCTTAGACAGACAACCGTCCAAATGGACCCCCTTGAAGTGAACAATTGCCTCATTTGGGCACCTGGATTTAAGAAACTTTACCATGGAGGAGATAGAGAAACTGTCAAAAGTGGACACCCAGTTATTTGAACAATAAACCAAAACGCCCATTTTGGACACAATACTTTTGATTTCTGGCTAAGCCCCTGGCAGCAATCTGAGAACACATTTGTTAAAACCACCGCTGAGATTGCCAGAGACACCTTGTGAGTCCCTTATATTCCTGAAGTGAGCTAAGGGACTTAATCCTGTGAGCAGTAGAGCTAAGGAGGATCAGCAATCCCGCACACTAACCACAACCAAGGGCCAGGTTGAAATTGATTGTTTGTTTAGGATATTTCATGTTGCCCAAAATATATTTGCCTACTTGAGGGTTATAAATGGTTAAAAAAATTGTGGTTTGGGAAATCAATGTGACATAAAATTGGTAAGATATATATCGAAGTAGGTAAATAAATTTGGGAAATGCCAAAATGGTAAGAAGGTAATGTTGACTTAATGTTGACATGTGAAAAAACAGGTAATACAGGGCACATATTGTTATTGTATACTAAGGCATATATACAGATTTCATTCAAGTAATCCAAAAGACAAGTTTGTCGAAAGATTTTAATCTACAGCAGTTATGGTTAACCGACAGACATCTTGAGGAAATGACAATTGATATTGAATATTCAGTATGGGTTAGGAATAAACTAACTTACGAATTGGTATTTCAGAAAAATACAACTTAACCATGTAAATATCAAATAATATAAATATTAGTGACCATCTGTCTGATTCATGTATATGTACATGTAAACAGTATCTAACATACGTCACACTGGCTCAGTGATTGTCAGTTAATTAAAATCTCATGTTCTAGATACCTGGCAAAACAAACAAACTTATAGAAACCAGAATACAATCATGGAATTCCATTTTGGAATTCCTTAATATAGCCTGGATGGACAGACTAACTGGCACATAATTTTGCCACCAATGCTGTTCCCAACTAAAAAAGCCACTAAAACAACTTTTAACTGGATCACTTTTGAGATTCTTTATTGTTTTTCCAAGGCAGGGGCAATGTTTCTAAAATGTTTCTTTGAGGTGGGGGCGTGTGGTTTACAGATTGTTTCACACCCCTTTGTGTTTCCTCTTAGCACTGAGAGCAGCAGGGCAACATGAAGCCCCCTCTAGCCCCCCACCAATGTAACTAATGGGTCCCATGACATGATAGATACGTACATGATTACCTGCAGTTGTTGAGTCTTGTGAGGAGGCCATTTGTGGACCTCCCTCTGGCTCTAATATAGGCACCTCTGCAACTGCTGCCTGAAATACAACCATACACACAAGACAGTTAGTTATCCACTGAGTCAAACAAATAAAACAAATTCAAATAGAGTATATTTTTGGTTGCGAACTCCTATCAACACAATAATTTCTATCTTGCCACCAAGGGCCATAACTCTGCAGAAGAGATACCACTGGCAACCACATCCAGTTTTGTTCTGTTTAATAATTCCCTTTTCTTATATTTAATATTCGAGTTTTACTCTTTTAAATATTCTGGTTTGTTTGGTTTATTTTCAAGTTACTTTTTAAGTTTTTATCTGGAAACGAGAAGACAAAGGTGAGATGGGAGGATTGGGGAACTGACCTTCCTCATAGGGTGTCTCCTGTGGTTGTCCTTTCCTTCCCTGGCTTTCCGTATAGCATGAAGAACAGCCACAGTGTCCAATTCTTTCTGAGTGGCACTGCGGTTATCCAACAGAATCTGAAACATATAAACAGAAATAAAAAACTAGAAAGTCAAAACAGATTAGTTGACAGCTCATGCACTGGTTCATGTATAATTTTTTTGTTTAATTGGTGTTTAACGTCATACTCAAGGGTATTTCACTTATATGATGACGGATTGTCCACTTCTCACTGCACACAGCCATATTATGGTGGAAAACCGAGAGGAAACCTCGTAAACACCACCCCCGCGATTGCCAGAGCCACAACATGTGACTCACTCATATACCTGATGGTCTACAGGCGGTTTCAACCTGGTGACAGGTAAATCAAAGCAGGTTCAGTTTAGGCTGCGCAATTGCTACCACTAAGGACGGCCGTGGGCTAAACATGGTTGAAAGCTGGAAGAAAACTTCATAAAATCCCCCCCTGGGATTGCTGGGATGGTTGGAGTCCTATCAGCAGACAAACTAGCCTGTGGATAGCACATTGAAGTAGGATATGAAGAGCTAGCCACATAGCCATGACCAGGAGCCCTTTCTTCCTTTAGCACTATAACATTAAATTTAACACAACATGAACATGCTCAGAAATGCTGGGTGGTACAGTGGATTGAACAAAAACTGACTGACATAGATTGGTTAAGGTGGTTTTGTCCACAATGGACAGTGGGGTAAATTTAAATAATTTATTTACAGAAAAAAATGATGTAATCACAAACCTCGCTCGCTCTGTCCTGGAATATCTCCAGTACTTTGTTCCTGTAGTCTGGTATAATGGTTACTGGGTTTCCCAAAAACAATACTCTCTCTAAACAAGGGAGACTACTGATGTGACGTACCTCAACAATCTGAACAAAGAACAAATGATACATAGTATTATAAAATAACTCCTAAAGAGAAATAAAAATTTGGTAGCCCCCACCAGGATTTGAAATCTATATGGCTAGCAGAGGTCAGCGGTCTAACTGACTGAGCTACAGAAGCTCACGACAGCGTGACCCTCAACATTTATTATTTAGTGTATTCACACAAAAATCAAACGATCAGTTGTTTGTTCCTTTGTGTGACTAGGACTGGGAGTAATTGTTTGTTCCTTTGTGTGACTAGGACTGGGAGTAATTGTTTGTTCCTTTGTGTGACTAGGACTGGGAGTCTTAGTCACAATTTTGGGCAAGGGACATAATTTTGGCAAGGGAGATAATTTAACCACCGAAATGTAGTCAAAACCGGATATTATGCCCCATTTTTGACATTGCTGGACTGTCATTGATTGAAATAAAGATGTCACAAAATAGATCGGCTTTATGTTGCTCCTTGCCCCTGAGAATAGCAGGGCTACAGGAAACTCCCAACCCCTAGCAGACGAAAAAACTTATATAGAAAACACATGCATTTGATAAAGTCATGGCGACCAGAGTTTCTAGATGTGACTGATTTTTGTGCAGGTATCATGACAAGGGAGACAAACCTGAGAGATTTCATTATTGCTGACATTGAGGACCTCCAAGGAGAAGAGTTTGGAGAAACCTGAAAGAACAAATAAAACAGTTGTATACTCACTCATTCATACATATACGTGTATTATATTGAAGTATTAAAGATATGATTACTCAGATAATGGTATGCTCACATATAAGCAGCTATTTTTAAAAAAATCCTTTACTGGGGCATTATGAACTGCAGCTGTTTATATCATATCAAAGGCCTTGGCCAATCAATTGGCTGTCTGAAAAACAACTTTGTCGTACAGGCACAACAATCCAAGCCAGTATTTCCAAAATCCCAATATATAAACACAACAATCACAGCAACGAGAAAAATTATCTGAGTCTAGCCAGTAATGAACGATAAATATCTGTCTTGTTTGGTAATGAAAAGAATTCAACTCTTCGTTTAACTGACTTTAAAAGAGTATTCTTTGACTATTATGGATTTGTGCTTCTATTACAAATTTATTTGAGATATTTTTCTGCTGCTTTTCCTGTTAATTTTACTTTCATAGATTCAGAATTAGATTACTTTAAATTGTATTTTTCTTATAGTATATCACATGTTTGGTATAAATGTCTTTTCAGCATTAATTATATGTATGCAAAATACTCTCAAAGGCACAACAATACATGAAGGCAATATGCATATACTTGTGACAACAGGACATTGTTATAAGTCAATAGCTAGAGGGTGGCATTTTCTGGAAATGGGTTTGATGAAATTATCAATAATTTAGGCAAACAATAACATTAGTTACAGCTGGCTTATTAGACTATTAATTATCCATAAATGGAACTTCCGGTGGCATACCTTGTAAACTCTCCAACTTGTTTCCTGATAAGTTCAGAATCTTCAGATTGCCCAGTTTAGTATGCAGTGAGTCAAGATGTCTGATTGTATTGTGTGAGAGGTTGAGATGAGTCAGTTGACTCAGCCACTGAACATGGTTGATCGACTCTATTGTATTATGACTCAGATCAAGACGCTCTACATTAGGAAGAAGTTGCTGAAAAGACATACCCATAACATTTTGTAATTATAAATCAAAGTTATATATTACACAGACATTGGTATGGATGACAACTTCTAGGTTTATAAGCACGCAACGTTTCAGTCTAGATCCTAAGACCGTTATCAAGCATATGGGGTGATAATCTAAATTGTATAAGGATAAAGGTATATATTGACAATACTGTAAAAGTAAGCAAAAAATATTAAAATGTTGATGATATTAAACAGTTTGATTAATCTGAATAAAGTAGTTTAATGATGTTCACATCAGTACAATAATAATTTGACACTTAACAATGTTCCGCATCTGTTTATTAGCAAATCTACATTTAAATTTTTCCCTCAGGTACACTTAATACTGTTATAAATATGATAACACATATCTTAAATAAAACCATTGAATTAAATTTGCTTTCAGATATAGGGCAATAGAAAACTTTGAAGCGATAAACACGCTGATGAGCTTACCACGCTATCATCAATGTTGAGGATGTTGTTGTGACTGAAGTCGGCTGCTGTCAGTTGTTTCCAGGGGCTGATCAACATAGTGCCATCATCAGAGCGCCAGTGAGGCAACTCCTGTAATAAAATATCCTGAAACAAGAGACAAAACTCACATTTCAGTCTCAATCCATGTTAATGTGAGTGTCCCAAATCATAAGTTCTTCCCACACACTATTAGATTTGTCCCCACAGCCAAGAGGGATAACTCTTGAATCATCTTTAAAAGCAGGGAGGACAGGTTTTTTAGGTATTGCTTATGTCAATCTTTGTTATACAAACTTATGGTTGCCCCCTATTTATGAAATGGAAATATAGAGTCAGGAATAAACATTTGAACACTTGTTTCATCAGATTTATGGGTACTGCCAAGTTTGCCCAAATCCATATACCTCTGCAGTAGCTATGATATAGATAATTAGATAATACTGATACACTTAAAAAAGTGCAAGGAATAGCAGAAATCCTAGAGGAAAACTCATTAAAAAATATACCCTATAACTTCTATAAGTTGGGACATTCTAATTTTGGGACAGTCCAAAGAATTAACATGTAAAACCCCTGGTAGGAAAAGCCCATTTCTCTGTCCCAACTGCTAGAAGTTATAAGGTACGGTATTATTGTTCCTTTTTCGCAGATGATTATTTCATGAAGATTCTAAAAAAACTGATTGCCTCCGTGTTATTAAAGATAACGTTGTCTTACCCTTACAGCCCTGATAGAATGGTGAATCTCTAATGTCTGTAGAGTCTCCTTCACAGTTTCCAATCCATTTATTTTCAAAACGTTGCCGTTTAAAATCTAAAAATAAAAAACATATAAAAAAATTAGTAAACTTAGGTACTATAAGTTAATATATATGTACTCTGGTGAGAAAACCTATATTCAACCATACATGTACAATATACCTACTCCAGGTTAAGGGACAGTCTTAGGTTTAACCTGCTGTGGATTATCTAATACAAGATTGAAATTGTGTAACACTCTGAACAAGTGAAGATTGAATAAATTGTTTTATTGCGGTTAAATGCTGTAGTTAAAAGCTACATTTGAATTCTTACTGATTCTTTAAAAACGTTTTTCATTGCCTCTAGGCCAATCATTTTTAAGCCATTTTATCGATAATATATACCACAGGCGCATGACGTTATCGTTGTGTTGAAAGACTAATACTGTACATTATACAACAGTAATACTCTGTCACACTGTACTACAGGTGCCTGTGTACATATACCTACCTCCAAAGATTGAAGAGATTTGAATAATGTAAGATCAAACTTCAACAGGTTCATGTCTATATTACTGGATCCGACAGGGTCCCGAGTTCCAACAATCTGTAAATAATAAGTTTCATATCTATGATTACTGAATCCCACAAGCTCCAACAATCACCAATAAACAAAAGTTTGATATACATAAATTGATGGAGATAATATGGTCCCTAAAAACAATGATAGGTTCATATCTTAATAATGGAATCTCATGGTGCCACACTGTGACAAGTGTTGTCGTTTTGGTTTTGTTTGTTAATTTGATTGGGTTGGAAGGCTGACTTAACTCTTTGAATCCTGCAAGCTATTTACAGCTGCAATATTTTAGCCTTTTTAGATAGAGAAAGCATTGCTGATGAAGAATATATATACTTTCTATACCTACATGACTCTTTTTAAAAGTTATGGCCATATTTCTTTACAACAGTAATTTTTTTTTACATGTTCTACAAAGATATTCGGCCCCGTGAGGGAGCGGGTTGGCCAGTCCTGCAGAATACTCCCTCGGCTTACTCGGTCGATCGTAAGAGGTGAGAAAAGAGGAGCTTTCTGT
>JAVFBW010061770.1:0-11014 GCA_034783835.1 Mopalia ciliata
GCTATCCAAAAATTTTCAACAACATTTTTAAAAACAGCTGATTCCAGGCTTTCTTTTAAAAATCACTTTTTTCGGAATAAATAAACGACTGCAAACGTTTTAATGTTTTTACGACTACCTCGTTTTGCCTGCAAAGTTTAATATGTTTTGTAATGGTTGTGTCCCATTGGAAGGTCTCACAATCGAAGCAATGGTGTCGAAGGTTCAAATTAGCTCTGTGTTATCTACCTGCAAATGTCGAGACAACGACCGACGACATTCACATTGAAGGTTTTCTTCATGGGTTTTGTGCAAAGGCTTCGGTTGTACAATCCGGTTATACAGGGTTAATTGCCTTACGGACACTCAAGCCTAGAATATATATTCGGCGCTCTAAGCAAGTGACCAGCGACAAAATTTGGTTACATAACACACCGATGAATAATTTTTGTATCTTTTAGAAAGTGAAGATGAACAATATTTTCGTTATTTTGGAATAACACTTTCTTAGTTGGAACAGATCCTAAAGCGAATCCTAAATTTTAATCAGATTAGATTTTCTGAGATCGTTACAGAACCCTGAGCCTTACAAGAAGGCTACATAGCACTGAAAGACGCGTTAGTGTTAAACCGAATGCTACCAACCAACCCGCTATGCAACAAGGACGAAATTTGATTTATATTGGGGGCCAACAGAAGTGATGCGTTACCCGTCCTATTTGGTCAATAAATGTCAAGGAAACCTCGCCTGAGATGACATTCAATTTACTGTGGGTCTAAATGGTTATAGCCCCTGGTGATATGAGTCCATAAATTTCTTTCGCGGACTTGATATTTCTCTGTGTAAACAGACTATGGTCTATAGGGGCAGAAATATAAGCGGTATATTAATGTATACTGTCCACCAAATATTAATAATAGTCCTAATCAACGATATTTATGATGTCTTCTATAAGACTGGTTAGAAACAGACACAAAGTCCACAAAGACAATATAACACGAAAGCTTTTATCAATTTTGATACTGTAAGTACGACTCTTAAAACAGATTTTCAAACCTTAGCTGCTATAATCCTTCTTTACACACAAAATGTGTCCCGACATTTTTCGGCGCGAAATACGGGAATATTTTCTGTCTAATAATAGTACTCACAAGACATACATCCTTAGTAATTATGCAAACATATTGCAGCTTTGTTTATCAGACGACGTTTATTTTAGTTATCTCCCCTTTTATTTAGCTCTTTTACCTTTTTGCAATAATATTAACTTTTCCTTGATGCTACATTCATTTTGCAAACATAGTGTAGCTTCGTTTAGCATACAGAGGCTATTGCTTTAGTCGTCTAACCTTTCATTTTGCGCTTATAGCGTTTGCAGTTATATTAAATTAACTTTTATGCCACCTTCAATTATCTCACGTTACTTTCTTGTTGTTGTGTATAGATTTTCAGTAATTACAGAATGTTATGTTTCAATGCAGGGCGTTAGGTTACTGCTGAAACGAGACTTTGGGATAATTCATATCGATTTGTCATTTCGTAGCGAGACGATGCTGTCTTGAAAAATCACAATAAGGCCGTTGCTGTTGCAGTGACCAGATGTTTAGAGAAGCCTTCGCCAGTATATAGGCGAGGGTGCAGGAGCCGTTAATGCCCAGAAGCTCCGAAAATAAACGAAATTTTGTCACTGAAAATTTTACTCCATTTTGATTGATCGATTCTGATTGATCTTACTTGGTACAGTTTTGAAAGAGAAAAAAGACGAGACCCTCAACTTTAAAACAAGTATTTTGTAGTGAAAAGGTCTTAGCTTCATCTCAGTCACTCTGATGGTTCTCGACTATCAAAGCTCAATAATCGAGGGTCCAGGGGCCGCATAGACCCTGGAAGCTCCGAAAAGGAGGAAGCCCATTTAATTCAGTCGCTGCCATTCATAGATAACGCTTAATGTTCCTGTATTGCCAATTGTATGCCATACACTTTGAATGCAGTTATAAGATGAATATCAAAAGTTGTAGTCTATCGTCTGGTCACCATAGCATTGGTGGCCAATAACTCCGATGAACTGAATGCAAATGGTAACTCAGCAATATTGGTGGGACTAGATTCGATTTAAGAAACACCAATCAAATAAACCGCTCAGTTTATCGAGCATAGAGGTCTATGATAATTCATCTCTTTAAGGAACTCCCTTAAGATTGAATTATTTCGGAATTCTCCATAGCCTGCCAAAACGTCTGACTTCACATCAGAATGAGTTATAATCAATATTGGCTTGATCCGTTAAAGGACCACATCTCTATCTGATCCCACAACTGGGCTCAGAGTTCATAGTTAATTCACGTACAGCAATTCCGTAACTTGTTTGAACACCTGTCAGACTGTTCAGCCTATAATAAACTTCAAACAAGGGTATCACGAGAGTTAGTTAAACAAGGGTGCATCGGCCACATCATTGCCAGACAACCATATGGCCTCGCAAGGAGATTTGACATTTTGTCGATTGGCTTGACTTTTTCTAAAATAGGATTTGCCTTTTTCTTAACTTCGTCGGGGTTATAACTTCTCACTCATAGTCCTCTTTGACCTGAAGAAATGTTTGATTGATTGATTGATCGGTGCTACAAGGTAAAATGTGAAACGGTTTGATAAGGATGGAAAGTTAATCTTCCTCCAGTGCTAATTCAAAACAGTCTCATTACTCTATAAACAAACTATAGCGGTTGGTTGGAAGTAGAGTAAGGTGACTACTCCACCAAAGAAGGACGAAACATTCATATTGACTCAATATTTCGGTTTATTATCAAACCATCATCAGGATTGGTTGGAAAGATCTTCGTGCTTTTAGAGCTAAACGATAACATGAAGCAAATATGTTTGTAATGTCTTTGTGTTGTCCCGTGAGTTTCTTGTATTTGTCATGTGATGATTTTCTTTGTTGCCAGTAGCTTCGGGCTGGTGTCCTTGACCCATTGAGCTGTCACGCTGTCATGTGAGGAACTAACCCTAATCACGGCGTTAAACCCCAAACAAACCGAAGAAACTATCCGTATTCCGACATGAATTACCCATGAAGAGACATTCAATCTACTGTTCGTCTGTAACGAGTGATGTGGGTTAACAGCATGTTTCTTTGAATGTAGAAATTTCTTATCCTATAAAAATACCTTTGGAACACATTTTCAGGAAAATTCCATAAACTGTAAACCAACGAAATATATTTTGTATATTTCTGGTGAACGTTCAGTACATTAATTTTCCATCCTTATCAAACCGTTTCACATTTTAGCTTGAGACACCGAGCGATCAAACATTTCTTCAGGTCAAAGATATTCATCTTTATGGTTCTGTATCGAACCCTCATGGCAACTGTTCGGAGTATTTCTAACTTTCTTCTTAAATCAAAGAACTGTTTTTGTCTTAATAAAATATATATAACCTTCCTATTTTCTAAAGAACACAATAAGAACCAGTATTTTATAAAAGTGTATGCACTTCCTATTGGCACATGGTCTACCATTGATATCTTCTATTTTTTTCCGATAAGTCGGCTGTCCACTGCATCTGTTGAGTGATGCCTAACATATTGCAATGTCCTTGTAATCAAAATTTTCAACAGCCACTAAGATCGCCGATCGTTGACAAAACGATAATCCGTTTAGTCAAATCTATTTTGTTTCAATGTGCTATTCGTGTTTGGTTGAATGAAGCTTGCGTGTGTCCTGATGATGTAGGTCAGAGTGTAGGCCTAAACAGGAAGTTTATCTATTTGTGACGTCTTCGTGTGGCTGCTTGTGATATTCCTTTCTCGTGAGTATGTATTACCAGTGACGTCAAAGGAGGTTCTATTCGCCCACTGAGCTAGCAAGCCGCCATATGAATAAAATATTTACTATATACTGAAGGTATAGAAATCGAGTAGTCGTGTGAACGACTTGTCATACTTACCGAGGCTGTTTGTACCGAGCCCTCTGATTGGTGCTTGTACAAGTTCCGATGCGACCAATAACAGGCGATACTGAGTGGCCAAGATCAACAAATGGTGTTGTCTAATGGCCTCGTGTGGTGTTTAGGGCCCACCAAGGATTGCAATGAAGAAATAAACCTGTTTGTTAGATAAAAAGAAAGACAAAGTAAGGCCATACCCCATCTGATCCATCAATTATATTTAGAATCCGAGTCCTAAGTCCGAGATATATCAATAAATTATTTAACCAATCAAGCAGTCAGTCACTGTATTAGCTATTTACCTGTCGAATTCTTGAACGTCTGTCCATCTTGGTTGAATGGTCCTGATCTGTATTTCCCGCCCTACTACGCCCTAATCTATAGTCAGCAGATTAAAGCTTCATGAATTATTAACCACATGTATTAGTTAACTTGTATTACAGGTAATGCGATTAACTCAACATGAAAAAATAATGAAGGTAATTAACAGGTAAATCTATGTTGGTATACACCAAGGTTGCAACGTTCTAGTTGTCCCTATACAGCTCAATATTCCCTATACACTAGTGTACCATACACTAGAATCGGTGTCTTGTAAAGCCCCGAAGACATAATCGTGCTGTAGTTAAACAAGATGCACTGGTTATATACGGTTCGCGTGGGACAACACAATTGAAAATAAAGTGGATGTCCTATCCTGGAAACATTGCGCTTTGTCAGAAAAAAAGAAATGATTAACGAGACATAAATCTCAATTATGCTCAATCAAAAACTTCCGAGAAACATCTCAAAATAAAGCAGTTTTGCTTCAAATGGAAATTGCACAACATACGTTTAGAAAAGCTTACAGAAAAGCGATGTTTATCGTTGTATATGTGTGCATACTTATCGCACAGTCAACTGTTTAAAAAACTTTACTACTCGGTAATTGATATATAATTTTTAGAATTAATCATAAATAAAACGGACGAATCAGCTGCTTTAATCTACACTGTATTGGCAAGGAACATTAACACCACCGAGGGGGTATTCTACTTTCTACCGCTAATAATTAGAGAGAAAATATCGTGAAGAGATTTTAAGTCTATCACGTTAGAATCTCGTTAACGGACCGTCCAGGTGTTTGTTAAAGACTGCTTTGACTGCCGTATAGACTCGTTGTTCACAACACCTGAGCCGACTATGGACATCCGCAACATCTACGCTGCACTTTGGAGTGTTTACAGCTGTGTCACAAGCGCCATACATAATAAGGGGACTACAGACTAATTCTCAAAGCTTATTACGGCTAACAGTAGAATGGCTTTTAATTCCCAAGACATAAACTGACCGGTGGTTACAGGGGTATTGTCTGGAGTGAGGAAAAATACCAGTTCTGATTATTTACAGCTGAAGCCATTTGTGGATTCTATTTAGAGACACGATTGGCATAAAAAGCCGTAGGCCAAAGAATAAAGGAACAACCAATGTCTCTATTTTCTAATGTATGTGTAACGAGGCGTTAAATGCCCATGGGTTTCGCGTTACGGTCCGCATTAACGCGGAAAACGAGGTACCAACGAAGAAGTGAAGACCTGCCGAAAAAGCAGCTGGGAGATTAGCGCGAAATAGGCCAGCTAAATAAAGAGGAAATTCGCCTCAAACTATTTACGGTTTTATTGCGTTCGAACGCAGCAATCAGTTATAAGCTAAAAATATGAATTTATTAAAAGCAGATTCAACATTTTCGTCATTCAAAGGGATGGAATTACATGGAGCGAAAACTGAACTTTCCGTGGTAAGGATATTAAAATAGCAGACCATGAAGCTAATATCTTATTTGGAGTAATTTCAATGCGTCAAGACAAAAAAAAAAGAGAACATTTCTCCCCGAAACTGCAGGGCAGTAGGGTCAAATCTCTAGCTTGCATACAGTGTTATCGAATGAAGGTATAGTTTTGGTCAAACTTTGTAGCGATATTTGTTCTGATGATACGAGTATTCCATCCCTGTATACAAAGCAAAATTTATGTTTGGTCTATTTATTCCTTTGGGACATCTTTACCACTGTATTTGTCTGGCTTTGAGCGCCAAGATTCTGTGTAAAGAAATCCCCCGATTACACTGACTTTGTTGAATTGCCGAAACTACCCCCTTTGTACATAGCTGAATTAATATGTAATTTATATTTCTTATTAAAACGATATGGATTGGAATTGACAGGCATCCCAATACAACTCCCATAAACAATTGATCTTCGAGATATATGGCGACCTATCTGCTTTAGGACACAGTAAGACGTTAGGTTGGCTGAATAAGAAATTCCGTATGGTCGCCAAAGTGTCAGACTTGGCCAGACTGATTTCTGCCCTATTATGGCACAGACCTCTGAAATAAACACTATAGCATCTATGCTCCATGTGCCAAACTCTAAGTCCAAGGTTAATGCTGTAATTGACTGAGTGGGAGTTGTTTCTATATGTGGCAAATTCTCAGCTATCTAGCATTATTCCCACTGATGATCACAAAGTAGAGTAAACTTACAACTCCAATAAAATATACACATGGATACATGGTGATTCAATATTTCGGTATATTTGAAAACCATTGTTAAGAATCCAGTTTAAATCTGGTACAGTGACAATGGTTTTCAAATAAACCGAAATATTTATTCACCATGTATCCATTTGTATCTTTTATTGGAGTTGTATGTCAGCTAACACTTCAGCATTTTCTGGCACCCTGTGTCAATTTTGACGAATTTACAAATTGTTACTTGGTCTAAGTCTTACTTTGCCGTTTCCTCAACTATTCGAGAGGTTTATTCCAGGCTTCTCTCCATTAAATCTGTGGTGGACATTACACACAAAACGAGGCCATTCAGAGAATCATTTATTGATATAGACCACTCATTAACCACTGTTATTGGTAACTTCAAAACTTGTAGGCACGAATCACGGGGCTGGATCCGAACAGTCTCTGCAAGTATGACAAGTCGACCATGTTACTACTCGATTTCTATCTCTTTGGTAAACAGATACCTGTATGTATTTTGATGTGGGCTGATCACTGCGTTAAGGGGTTTATTGGTGATGAACGGAATAAAACACCTATCTTAAATATACGGCTTTATTCATGATTAGGGACAACAAATACGATTCTTGATTAATTTGTTGAATAAAGGACACCAGCGTATTATGCCTTGTAGCGTCGTCTTAATATGATTGCCTGGGCCATCATACTTTTTTTATTTACCTCGGTCAAAATTGTAAAGACGACATGGTTTTGTCGGTAAATTTCTATTTTTATTTTTGTAAAGGATTTTTTTAGTCCGTTTTCACATTTGGAATTTTTGATGTGACAATGTTTGTACACGTGACCTGTGTTTTGGGAGCCATATTGGAATACCTGTCTTTGCTAAGATTAAATAGTTCGAGGAATAATTTGTCTTTCCCCAAAATAACGAGGCTAGTTTTTATTAATAAGTTACAGTAATGGGAGCTGAGACAGATACGGTTCGACTGCCCTGAATAATTGTAAGCATTTTATTTTCTCCTTGCTTTATTTTCTAATTAATGTTTAAATAGCCCTTGAATTCAAATATTGACCAGACTAAGCACAAGTAGAAAATGGAATATGATATCTCAATTGGGATATCGTATGCCAAACTCCCCTTGTGCCTCACCTGTTGACGGGGTCGGCGATTCAGTGGTAAGCTTGTCCACTAACTAATCCTACTTCGATGTGTCGTTCAAAGAATCGGGTCCACCTGTCAACCATCAGGCATATGGGTGATTCAGACGATGTGGCTCCGGCAATCGTCGATAAACTCAATCAAAGATCTCCGAGGAACATTTTTAAAGTAAAGCAACACTTCTTCAAATGGAAATAGCACAAAATAGGTTATGAGAATATTACAGGGAAATCAATGTTTACCATTGAAAATGGGTGCATAATTATCGATGAGTCAGTTTAAGAAACTGTAGAATTCAGTATTTGATATGTATTTCGTAAAATATATTCACACTGGCGCGGGGATGTTTATAAATTTCAACAGACGAATCAGCTGCATTTAATATACACTCTTCAAAAAAGAAACGCAAAAGAAAATTTTCGGAGCTGACATATATGTTATTCAAATGAATTGAAATCACAATGTCATCAATGTACATATATGAAATTCGGCCCAATGACACATTGGTGTATGGAACACCCGTCTCGAAATTTACAGTTCCATCTGCCTACACAACTGTCCACCAGGTGGAGCCAAAGTCAATACCTTGTGTGACCACCCCTTGCAGCCAGAACTGCGCGACATCGCCTGGGCATGCAACATGTGGAACAGCTGATCAAGGGTTACTGGTTGATTTTGGCGCTGACGCACTCTTCTATCGATTTGGTCCCACAGAGGCTCGATAGGGTTCAAATCCTGAGATTTGGAGGGCCATGGGATTCGCGTTACAGCCCGCATTAACGCGGAAAACGAATTATCGAAAACGAAGACCGTAATACAAGGCTGCTTAGACAGAAGCTGAGAGAGACAATATAACAGTCGAACACCGCTGTCAGTTATAAGCTAAAATAGATTCAGACGCCGGGAGTTGAAAGGATATATTCTATATTCCGTGGTAAGAATATAGAAATAGCGGACCATGTACCTGACATCCTATCTGTAATAATTTCAAAGCGTCAAGACAAAATACATTTCCCCCCAAAACTGCAGGCAGTATGACAGTAAGCCTCTATAAGCAATTCAAGCGAGATTTGTTTTCATCCCTTTTAAACCATAACATCGTTGTATGTTTGCAAACCTCATTCTTTGGTCGGGTAATTTGCAAACGCGGCCAAATATATATTTGTAGTGATTCCTTTGGGGCATGTTTGTCACGGCATTTCTCTGTAATTGAGCGCCAAGATTTTGTCCTAGGCAATCCCCCTATTACACTGCGATTGTGGAATTAACGAAACTGCTCCCTCAACTTATTTGTTCTTTATATTTCTTATTAAAACGTGACTGACGTGAACAAAACGGGACCTTGGCGATATGCATTGGACTTGACAGGCATCCAAACAACTCATATAAACAATTGATCTTCGAGATATATGACGATCTAGCTCTTTTAGGACAGAGTAAGACGTTTGGTTGGCTGAATAAGAAATTCCAAATGGTCGCCAAAATGTCAGACTGAATAAACTTGGCCAGACTGATTTCTGACCTATTATGGTACAGACCTCTGAACTAAACTCTATACCATCTATGGTCAATGTGCCAGAATCAGTACAAGGTTAATGCTGTGATTAACTGAGTGGGAGATATTTCTATATGTGGAACATTCTCAGCTGACAATACACTTCACAATTTTCTGCCACCCTGTGTCAATTTTGCCAAATTTCTCAATCGTTACTTGGCCATAGTTTGAGAATCCGTTCCATTTTTGTGAGATATATCTCGGACTTAGAACTGGGTTTCTAAATATAATTGATGGATCAGGTTCAACTAAACTGTGGTTAGTGTTTCCGCTTACTAATCCTACTTCGATTTTACACGGGATCGAGCCCGCCTGTCGATCATCAGGCATATGAATGACTCACACGATGTGGCTCCGGCAATTACGTGGGTGGTTTTTACAAGGTATATAGCATTATGATATATCAATTAAGATATCACATGCCAATTTCTCCTTGTGCCTAACCTGTTGACGGGGCCTGACTCGAGGCCTCCCCGATCTTGGACAGTCATTTACAGTAAGGGTCTGGACATACCTATCCCACAGGTATTGGCAAGGAACATTGACACCACTGAGATGGTAATATTTTTTCTACTGTTTTTATTTAATGAGAACACATCGTTTATAGATTTAAAGTTTATCAGGTTAGAATCTCGTTATCGGAACGTCCAGGTGTTTGTTAAAGACTAATTTGACTGTCTCATCGGCTTGTTGTCCACAACACCTGAGCCGACTATCGACAACCCCAAGCATCTATATGCTGCATCTTGGAGTGTTTACAGGTGTCTCACAAAAGCCATATATCAGAATGGGGCTATACAATAATGCTCAAATCTTATTAAGAGAAACAGTAGACTGACTTTTAATTCCCAAGAATATAAACTGGTCAGTGGTCACAGAGCTATTACCTCGAGTGAGGATGAATACCAGAGCCTTTTATTTCCAGTTAATGGTATTTATGAATTCCATTTAGATGCACGATTGACATATGAATAAAGGCGAAGAATAAAGGAACAACCAATGTCTTTATTATCCAATGTATTTGTAATGGGGCGTTAAATGCTCATGGGATTCGCGTTACAGCCCGCATTAACGCGGAAAACGAATTATCGATAACGAAGACCGTAATACAAGGCTGCTGAGACAGAAGCTGAGAGAGACAATATAACAGTCGAACACCGCTTTCAGTTATAAGCTAAAAATAGATTCAGACGCCTGGAGTTGAAAGGAGCGAAAATTTAACTCTCCCTGGTAAGAATATAGAAATAGCAGACCATGTACCTAACATCCTATTTGTAATAATTTCAAAGCGTCAAGACAAAATACATTTCCCCCCAAAACTGCAGGCAGTATGACGAAGCCTCTATAAGCAATTCAAGCCAGATTTGTTTTCATCCCTTTTAAACCATAACATCGTTGTATGTTTGCAAAACTCATTCTTTGGTCGGGTAATTTGCAAAGCCAAATATATATTTGTAGTGATTCCTTTGGGGCATGTTTGTCACGGTATTTTTCTGTAATTGAGCGCCAAGATTCCGTCCTAGGAAATCCCCCTATTACACTGCGGTTGTCGAATTAACGAAACTGCTCCCTCAACTTCTTTATATTTCTTATTAAAACGTGACTGACCTGAACAAAACGGGACCTTGGCGAAATGCATTGGACTTGACAGGCATCCAAACAATATATAAACAATTGATCTTCGAGATATATGACGATCTAGCTCTTTTAGGACAGAGTAAAACGTTTTGTTGGCTGAATAAGAAATTCCAAATGGTCGCCAAAGTGTCAGACTGAATAATCTTGGCCAGACTGATTTCTGACCTATTATGGTACAGACCTCTGAACTAAACTCTATACCATCTATGGTCAATGTGCC
>JAVFBW010061880.1:0-13934 GCA_034783835.1 Mopalia ciliata
TCCAAACAAACTGAAAAGAGTTAACATTAAGTTTGTTTATGTTTACTCCTTTCGAAATAATAAATCTGCGCTTTTTTTGTGTGTATTTAATTAAATTTAATTATTTATCAAAGGCAGATTGTTTATACTGTTACAGGGATCGAGTATTAAAGGCTTTTCCATTTGGCTATTTATAGCCGAAAGTAGTTCCGTTAAGTGGGCGGGGCTAATTTTTTTTTTATGTTCATTGAAGTATGAACGCAAAAATCTAGCCAATCAGAAAGCTGGATTCCGTGTGAACACAACTAAAATTTAATTATTATAATTTAACTTTAACAATTCATTGGTCGGTTAAGTTAAATAATTATATAATATAATTTAACTTTTAATTAAAGTAATAAACCACCTGCATAGAAAATGTTCTGGATAGTTAAATAATAATTTGTTAAATTTAGTAATGTAAACAGACACACCAACATTGGAATAATCACGGAATTATTTTCACGCACATTGCGTCTCCATTTCAATAGTTTCGATCACTTTTGCTTAATCTAAGCTCAATCGGTAATGCTGAAATGAGTTGCGTGTAACATAAATGATTTTAGCTTTACATGAACATGTAGGAATGATTGAAAACAATGCCACCGGACCCAAAGACAAATTTCAGGATCTCCAATTTAATTAAGCAAATTATTTGTAGGATGTTTGTGTTATCAAATCAATATACTAAAGATTCCACTTTTAACTTTTGAAGAAATATTCAGCGCTTTGACAGTTATCCGATTGATATTTTTTGGGTCTAACAGTATTTCTAGATATAAGTATTGTTAATTTGTTTGTTTGGTTGGTGTTTAACATCGTACTCAAGGCTATTTCACTTATATGACGACGGATGGTCCACTTCACAATGTACACAGCTTTATACGGTGTAAAACCGGGAGGAAACCTCGTAAAAACCATCACCGCGATTGCTCGAGCCACAACATGTGACTCACTCAGATACCTTATATAGACATAAGTAAGGTTTCAACAACCACACACACACACTTACATATATATAATAATATAACCATATCATTTAAGGGCCTGAAATAGCTGTACAGCATAACACATTGAGTTTTCCAGTGTAATAAACAGTCTATTGCATATATAAATCAACTAGCCCTGATGGATTGGAATAAAGAGAAAGTCATACTCACAAAATACCATAAACCCGAACTCCCTTAGAACCATAGTCTGGGATTTTAAGAAAGTAAAAATATTAAATCCATTTACATGTACATTGTTCTGCATATATTGTAAATACAGAGAAAAACATTTTGCTTGACCGTGGTCGCTGACTAGCGTGGTGCATGCTCTAACCGTCTGGGTCAGTATCTCTTTACGTTTCTAAGGTCATGGTTGTGGTGGATTTTTTTGTTGTTTCTGTATGAAACCCTCACAGCGTATTTGTCCAAGTATTTCCCCCTTTCGCTTGTGTAACAAAAAACCCGTTTTAATCGCTATGTTTCCATAGAGAGTCATCCCCTTTTCTAAAGAGCCGCCACAGAACCATAGAAGAGTGTAATGGGCTTCACAATACATTGCCCACAATGTATCCTTCATTGGTTTCATAAGTCCATTCAGGGTTTCGTCTTATGGCACCATCTGTTAAAATTATGTGGCAATTTAGTAATGAAATACACTTGAGTATGACGTTAAACCCCAATCAAGAAAACAAAACAAACCAGATTCGCAGTCTTGATCAAAACTCGTGGTGGTTCTGTCGTGTGCCTATGTAGTTCAGGGGCTGGATGATGGAAGAGCTATTAAATTTAATCCGCTATTAGATTCCTTCGCGCCAAATTGAATGACTATCTCTGACCTGGTATTACCTATTTAATCTGGTGTTAGCGGCTTTCGAGCAACTGGCCTAGATGCTTAAAGCATGGACCATGCTAGCAAGCGACCCACGTTGGAATACCGGTAAGGGAAGGCAAAGTTTTCATCTAACACCATATTTTCTTAGAGTGTTTTGAAAGTTGCTCATATGGGAGACTGGAGAGTTCCAATGTAATAAAAGTTGTCATTTGTTTGATTGTAGCTTAGCTCCGCTCGTAAGGTCATTTCATATGGCGGTGTGTCCGCCCAATGGGTAAAAAAACATCAACGTCACTGAGATCAAAGCAAGACAAAACAGGGCTATGCCTGCTGTATCCTAGCTCCAAGAACCAGAGAGCCCTGAAAGCACAAGATCATACTGAAGCTCGGAAAGCACCTGTGCATGGTGAAGCTTCGAAAGCACAAGAGCGCCATGAAGACCCGAAAGCACAAGAGCATCGTGAAGTTCAGAGAGCACCCGGGCACCCTAAAGCTCCGAGCGCACCAGAGCAAAATAAAGCTCCGAGAGCACTAAGGCGCCATGTAGCTCCGAAATAACAGGGACATCACGAAACGTCGATAGCAGAAGTGCACCATGAAGCTCAGTGAGCACAAGGGCCGGTTTCTCACTATTAAAATTAATCATCTATAAGATGACGTCAGGCCATGTTGTATGTCAATCTCTAACCTGGTATTAGTGATAAACGTGACACCATGAAGCTCTGAGATTGCCAGGGCACCCGAAAGCTCTTACAAAACAATGTCATCATGACGCTCCGAGGGCACCGGACCATCGTGCAGCTTCAATAATATCAGCGCTGTTCGAAGCCCTGCGATCATCAGGACAAGATAAAACTCCATAAGTAGCAGGGCACACAGAATTGCTGAGAGCGGTGGGACAACAGAATGCTCTCACAGCACCCGGGCCTACTAATACCATCACGATTAGCTCATTTAAATATACTAACCGCAAGCTAGGGATGTAGTAAACTGATCCAGGGCTGCCTTGGTAAGTCTGTACAACAGGACACCAATACTCTGTAGGCCAGAAGGGAAAAGAAATTTAATACATTTGGAGCAGGTAAAAAAACATGGATTTTTTTATGATTAATGTAAAGAAAGAAATTCTGCTTGCCTCCGATGGAGTAAGCGGTGGAGCTTCATCTTGTTCAGCTCTGCCACAAGCATTGTTTTTACTGTATCACCTTGTACCGATTTATTTGTGGGAAGCAAAGTTTTAATAATCTTAACACGGACGGGCATGATGGCTTTTCAGCTCAGTCGGCAGTTGTAATGGCAATATGACATTTAGGTCGACACAGAACTGATTTTGTCAGTTAAGCAGGAGCTTTATCTTGTTCAGCTCTGTCACAAGCATTGTTTGTAAATGCGATTTTCCGTATTTCCAAAATGTAGGCCTTATCAATGAAAACAAAAATTAACAAAAGTTGCAGTTATGCATGTATTTTACAATTTGATCTTTCTTTGCAGTCTCCATTGTGTCATGGCTGAGTGATTAGCTTATCTGCTTACTTGTCCTACTTATATGCACCTGTCACGGGTTCGAGTCTATATATGAGCAAATAACGCGATGAGGCTCATGCGATTGCGGGATGGTTTTTACTAGGTTTCTTCCAGGTTTCCATCGTATTAAAATAAGGAACAGTGTGAAATCCGTCGTCCGTTAACTGACCTTATATAAAAATATAACCAAATACCTTTGGTTTCAATGTTACACCCCAATGAAGCAAACTAAAAAAAAATCAATTTTGACAAATTTTGAAACCGAAGCAAAATGGGCCATTCCCATTGTTATTTTCATTCGTCATTTGTCATATTATTTACAATGAGCTAGCTGAAACATAGGGCTTATACGTTTGGCTTTTTTAATAATTCGGACCTTCTTCTGGCAACCCCATAGCTTGAAATGAAAGCTGCTTGTTAACCGGTTCCAACGTCTCCGATAAAAAGACAGCAGTACACTTGCTGTCACAATTGGACTGTGTAGATTAAATCGACAAAAAATTTCTTTAAATTTTCATTTCTAGTCCATTTGTACCTGTAATTAACACCAATGATCGACATGAAAAGTTAAAAACTTTTTATAAATAATAATCTTTGTCAACTCGAAGCATATTGGCTTATTTGTTTGGAAGTATGACAATTAGGCATGTGCACTACATCTTTGGAAAAAAATTTGACACCATTTAGGCCTTTCAATTGGCATGTTCTCTCGAATACTCCATCTGAACACACAGATATTTATGTTTATGGGAAATAAAAGGTTATTGTTTGTTTGTTTGTTTGTTTGTTTGATTGGGGTTTAACGTCGTACAATAAAAGGTTAATGCCTCAGTCACATTACCACCGATTAGGGGATAGATGCTCTACCGATTAGGTTACGGGCTGACTTTTTAAAAAAATCGAAGGGAGGCCCGCCGATGACCTTTCAACATCCTAAGGTCCCCTATTGCGAATCGGGCATCGGTGGGCAGAGTTATTTTCTTCTGGTGAATTGGACAACGGAGACCCATCTGATAAAAATCCTAAGGATATCGGCCGATAACCGACGGGGAACCCTCCGTTCACCTTTATCGGAATGTCACCGGTGATTTTTGAGGTCATTTTCCGAGACCATAATCCTACGGCCACAGTCCGATCATCGGAAGGCAACCCACCGTGAACCATACCGATCTCGGTCGATATTCGTCCGGTGAACGGACGGCCCGGCCCGGCGTTTTTGACATCGGACTGGTATTAAAAGGGCACCGACCGATTATCCTTCAAATTTTAAATTGTTTTGGGGGGAGTTTATTCTTACTGGTCATTCTTTTCGATTCGTGGACCAACGCGCTGCAGCAGCTCATGGAACATGGCTGGTTCCATTCGCAGGAAGCCCTTGAAGTCAACCGCATGCTCCCTCTCCAACTCTGCAATCAGTGTCTCGTACTGCCCAAACAAGGGACGTCTTTCTAGCCAGGGTCGGACCCACCATCTTCTGGGCCGTCTCTCCCGCCTTGACAACCTCTCTTCTTCATCAAGCAAAGCTGCTAAGACAACGTTGAAGTGATGTCAGGCTTGGGCTAGCTGAAGTCGAAACATGGCCAGTCTCAGGCATTGTGGTGGATGCGCCATCACAGTAGACTTTACTTGTTTCCTCGTTGTGCAATAAATACACTTCCCTGGAATACAAGATCGGCGTGGCGTGCTATATGCCCGGATACCTGACGGGGACACGCGGAGCCGATAAGAGCTCCGTACGATGTTTGTATATCGTACGGTGTGCATACGGATGCCGACCGATGCTCGGTGTGACATCGTATGACATCTACCAGTGCCCGGCCGATGCCCTTCCAGCACCCGGTCGAAAAAAACCCACACATTTCGGCCGAATATCGTCCGATCGCCGGTGGGGCACCAGGAGTGGGGTGACCACTCCAAGGATTTTTCACCGTTCTCTTGCCGATTCTCTCATCGGTGAAACCCTCCGATCGCCCAAAATCATCCGGCGACCTTTGGTAATGTGACTGAGGCGTATATAGCTTCTTCGCTTAGTCGGCAGGTTTAAGCGCAATATGATATTTAGGTCGAAACAGAGCGGATTGTGTCAGCTAAGCATGAGTCAGTTAATGCTGTTAATTGTAGAAGGGACATCCACAAGCATTAATGTCGAACTGAGTGTACACAGCCTAAGCGGAAAGGCAGGTCAATGATAGTTCTCAAAGGGAATTTTCGTTGCCGTCAGGCGGATTTCACTCCAAATATTGAATTTTGGCCCAACCTTTTAGCTTATTGGAATGTTAAGAAATGTGATAGCTGGAAATCAGCTCGGTTCCGACCTAAATATCATATTGCTTGCAGATTTATTAAATTTTAATCGATGTATTTACTGTATCGCCTTGCGCCGATTTTTTCGTCAGAATTAATATATTTTAACATGGAGTGCCGGATAGCTTCTTCGCTTAGTCGGCAGGTTTAAGCGCAATATGATATTAAGTTCGCAACAGAGCGGATTGTGTCAGCTAAGCATGAGTCAGTTAATGCTGTTAATTGTAGAAGGGACATCCACAAGCATCAATATTTTTTTCAACGATATTCTTCAAACAACAAACACGATGCTGAATTATTATGGGTAAAGAATAAACCCCAAACCACCAAAGTTATGCCTATTTTTATCGCAGATTTATCAATTAATAATAAATATAACTTAATTTATTTTTAAAACTTACCGGCATAACACTGGCGACACTGGATATGTTGATGATAACACCTTGTTCAAAAAGAAAATACACGTCTGAATAATTTATATTAAAAAATAATAACTATATTAAGAAATCAAATCTGACATAGACATAGACATAGGACACTGTTTCTATGGATTGCCGTGCTCATTGAGTGTAGGGTGCTATGTATAAAATCTATGTTTACGTTAAATCCGGTGAACTGTCTTGAGTTTATGGTAAATTCTGTTAAACATGTTGATTTGTCTTTAGAGTATATCACATTTGTGAACTCATTTTGGCTGAATTTTAACTAGCACTTCCAGTGCTGTAGGACATCGTCAAGGGCAAAGGTCGTTCATTTCACAAATGTCACGTGGGACCTTCGAGATTGAAACTGCTACGCACATTAAGCTGGGAAGTCACAACATACAGAAGAACATTGGGACTTTAGGGATAAAGGAATGATTGATTGGTTGGTGCTTAAGAGTATTTTACTTCTATGACAGTGGTGTATTCCAACAATAATTAACAGTAGCACAACAAAGATGTGAAGCATCTCCGAAAAGTTCCGTAGTTAATTCTCTTCCAGTGGAAGTTGAGACAGCATTGGTACTCTTCAAACAAACTGCTTTTAGCCAGATGGACAAACTAGGAATGTATTCCATGAATAGATAAATATAAGACATTTGCCACACTGTAAAAGAAATTAAAGAAATAAACTACTAGTATTGGAATTGTCAACTAACCTTGATTTTCTATGAGCTGTGGCATACAGGCTTTGGTGAGGAGAACGTGGGCTCTTAAATTTACATTGAAAATATTGTCAAATGATTCAGGTGTTACTGTTTCAAGTGAGTCGGGTAAAACCACAAAGCCAGCATTATTGACCTGAAATGTTAACAGAAATGAGATAATACAAACACGTATATTAAAAAAGGCGGTAACCGGGGGAAAGCATTCGATACTACTGGTGTAATTTTGAGTGAATTTCAGTATTTCTTTAAATATTGACATTCGGAATTTATTGATACCAACTAAATTTGGACAGCCGTGTAATATTTGGACGGCCGATTTGTCGGTAATTGTTACACTTATACTACCTTTTGAAAAGTCTGGAGTGGTACCACTCCCCTTTCGGCGGAACCTATTTGTTTACTTTGATCATTACACAGTTTTGTGACGGTTCTTATCATGGATTGTACTTTATTGAATGATTTATTTATTTATTTATAATTTTTTTATTATTATTATTATTTGTCGAAAAGCCGCCAAGGGATATATATGTAACACAAAATGTTGAACTGATACTGTGTGATAGAAGTGCTGTTAGAAATTTATTTTTTGCCAGTTCAATTTTATCTTCCCTTAACTAACTTGAAAGTATATTTGATAAAGCCGAAGCCAAGCCCATCGATAGTCGTGTTCTGGGGAGAGTTTCTGTAATGGACAAGGCTAAAATGTGGGAGCCTTTTGCCATAGAAAGAAACGTTCTTTGGATATGCGTACTTTAAAATGTATCCATAATTACCCATAGCATGTTTAAAAACGTTGCTTCGTCTGAGATGGCGGCGCTGATTGGAAACACAACCATAGTAATGATAAACTAAAACTTGTGCAGGTCATTGACTACATCGAAAGGCAACCGTGTGTGGATGCGTGTCTCTCCAATAAATAACAAGCAATTAAGTTGAAACTTTATGGTGACCCCATCGTTCGTTCTGGCTCATTTTGTTTTACTAAACATATAACATTTTGACTTCTACTTATATTGCTGTAAATTATAGATAATCCCTTTTTGCATAAATTATTGGTGACTCTCAGCTTGTTTCCAACGCATTTTTACGTTCAGTTAATACTGGGATTATGGATAAGTTTGGTATATCGTTCAGAATGGTTGATGAATGCCGTATGAGCACTAATGTGGTTTAACACGATGTAAACCGACCGATACAGCAGAACGATCTGATCAGTTTAAAAGTAAAATACTGGTCATTAAAAGCAATATTTTTAGATTAATTCCATTTCATTCCCTAACGTTTTAATTTATGTGAACATACTTACGAGTGCGTTTATACGTCCCCACTTCTCTGTGGTAAGGGAGGCAACTCTAACACATTCTTCTGGATCCGAGAGATCACCCCTCACCTGTAATATCTAATGTGAGATTTCCTGTACAATAGCCTTAAGCATTCGCTGTTGGTCCGCATACGTTACGTCCCAAAAGTTTTCTTGTGCGATTTTTGCCATTTATTTTATAGTTTTCCGTCTATTTTAACACTATATAAGGATGGACTACATCTTCGAGGGTCAAAACCATGTTAAAAATATTAATTTAATGTTAAGTTTGAAAATGTTTGATTTTGTTCTTTGATAGTGAACAGTTGGATGGGTTTTGGCCGATTTCTAACACTTTGTTTTTTGTCAACATTTCATTTATCAACTCAGTATTTCGAAATCTAGTACAAGGTATCTGTTCTGTTTCGTTTGTTTCTCTAGTTCTCTCTTTATACCTTTATATAAGGTGTAAGATTTTCTTGCTGTGGTCTGGTCAAGACAACTTATAATAACTTTGATTCTTAATCCGCGTTTGATTTCTGTATTACTTAAGTACATTTTCATTTTTGCCAAGTTCTTACATCAGATTCTTGGAGGCCATTTTGGAGACAATCCTTTTTGGTAGCATCTAATCCGGCCTGATTCCGACCACACAGGGTCAGAGCGTATCCCCGCCTGCTCAGCTCTATTGCTATACCCTGTCCAATACCACTGCTACTGCCTGGAGATAATATTGGATGAACAATATTTAAATCAGAATCTTTGGGTATGAAAAGTTAGTTCCATTTTCCTTATTTAGGATGAAACGTAGCTGATGCCGTAGCTGATGAGTGCAACAGTTAACTTGAGCCGTGAAGCATACAGCTTAAATGCTTTAGTGAACAGGGCGTTACAAAAAAAGATATGATGAAGACAGGTGTATGTGTCGGGTTATTAATAGCCTATTAACTTGTTTAACGCTATGATTACAACGACATTATTATTATTCTTAAATAATGTCCGTTTACTCAAAATCAGGACTAGCCGCTAATAGCAGATTTATTTAATCTAAACGGACAGATATGCATTCAACTAAGAGTTACGTTTCTTTACCCTGGATTAACTTATCTAGCGATTTAAACCACTTGTTCCAGAGCATGACAACCCTATTTGATAAACTGAAGAAAACTTGAAGCAACTAGTTCTAAGTTAAATCAGTTTGATCTGTGCCGATACCCTGTCTATACTTAGCTTCTTAGCTTAATCAGTTTGATCTGTGCCGATACCCTGTCTATACTTAGCTTCTTAGCTTTATCAGTTTGATATGGACGGATCTCATATCTATACTGGTTACATGATGAACAATTAGGACACAGTTCTATTAGATCATCGCTACTTGTCCGATCGAATCGATGGAAACTTAGCTTAATTCGAAAGTAAACAGAATTTCATGACGTAAAACAAAGTAGGATTTATTACATGTTTCGAAAGTACAATTTAAAAAACACTTTCTTATGGATCACAGGAAAATCGTGTGTTTTTTTTCATTAACAATGTTTAAGGAGTAACTCTTTACAATGGTTGTTCACAGGTAACCAATCGAAACCATTTGGTATAAGTTAAATGACTTCGCACGACCTGCATATGCAGATATTTCAAACGACCGGCTACCTCAGTGAAATATTTACTTAAATACATTTACATGTATACGGTAAAAAATTTAATGGTTTCACGCTTACATACACAAATACTGAGCCAGGTATAGCAGAGGTAATTCCGGTCGAAATTCATGGGTTATAGAAGACAAAACTCGACATTTTAGTTCTGAGTTGGAGTTAAAATAAGTCCGACAGCTGACTATACGCCTAAACGTAACCCTAGCTCTTCGCCTAAACTCAGCCTGAACCGAATCGAACCATAACACGTAACCGGATACTTAAAGCGCCAAACCTTATAAAACCCACTCACCGAAATCACGTACAGCAGAGAAGAGAACATCTCGGCTCCTGCTAGCCACAACTTCCTAATATACTGAAGCTATTTAAGGTCTGAACTGATGAGCCGCATGGGATAGAAGTATGTTAGAGGTAAATCTTCAACCCCTGTAGCCAGGGCTAAAGACAATAACGAGGGCCAATTGTTCTATCTGTTTATATCAGACCAAGACATAGATTAAAAAGTTAATATAATCGGAGGACTCGTATCTGGACAGTTGAATAATCGAGCTCTCACATGAATGACATCACCAACGCCATACATGTGTATAGCTTATAAGTTTAATGTTCTAGCTTCTACCTGGTGTGACATGTTCTGTATGCACGAAAACGATTACCCCTACCTGTTACAATTGCTATCTTCCTGTGTTTTAATGTCGTCGTGGTGCAAACACCTCTCTTAAATCCTCGAATCGTACATTCAATTGATCTCCTCAACGCTGCCATTTGTATCATCGTGGGCATTAAGTGTTACTTACAACAGTAATTTCGGCTGCGTCACATTTGACTCGGTAAATCAGGCAAACGTTAATGTGCCAAAGGCAGCTTGAAGAGAGTTTGAGTTGGCCTGCTTTAAGGTGCATTTGGCCCTTCAGAGAACGAACGCGGCAGATCAATGTGGGACAACTACCTGTACATGACCTGATTTGTTGGTCTATAAAACGAAATATAAACATTAGCGTATATTAGGTTATAACTATAGCTATATGTCGCGCAAGTCTAAAGTAATGGTGTTCAGAGCATCTGTACATGGGTATTTTTAAATGGCGAAATTAATTCTAAAAAATTCACGTAACGTACATGAATAAAAAAAAAGGAATTTCACGGGAATGCTTTTGCCTATTCCTTTATAATTATGATAGCTATGTTAAACAAAACATGTGCTTTATGGCCATAGCACAGTGGTTAACTACAAGATAAGACGTGCATGTTATATTAAGGTAAACGGACAAGCCGTATATTTAAAACATTTTGAACTGAAGACGACCTCAAGTATCACTTAGTAAAAGCCCTTTCAGATGCAAAGCACAGTGTGATAACGTAATTTATGCTTGCAGACGAATGTCAACTATATCTATCTGAAGAGTGTCTATTGAGGTACCCATTTATCGACAAATAAAACCAGGCGCGCCTTGTTGCAAAACAGTACCATTTCAAACAGGTTACCTCCAAGGAAAACGGACAGCAGAACACTTGTCCCTAAATGGGTTTGATAAAATACACAGCGATCTCAACCTGTAAGCTTATGGACAAATTGAATTGGGTAATGAGATTATTAGTTTCAGATTACAATTATTGCCATTATCTTTGTGTTTTAAAACAAATTGATCATGTATGCATGACCTAAACTATATTTAACTCATTTGGGACTATAGCAGTTTAAATTGTGCTCTATTGCTGATGTCAGATATGTGATTTGTGTTATAAGGTAAGACCACCCACTGGGCTTTCTCCTGGGAAACACAGCTACATGGTGTAAACATTCAATTCTCATTTACAATAGTAAAATCGTGTTTTATTTTTAAATATTCCTGACCATACAACCGCCGTCATATAAGTGAAATACCCTTACGCACGGCGTTAAACACCAATCATTTAATTCCTGACCATAAACATCGGTACAACATATTTAAGTATTTTTTTCTATTAAATACGATAAATTCTTAATAAACGCGCCAAAAGTAACACCAGATAACCAATTTCGATTGTTTTTAATGTATAAAAAGCAGAAAATTTATAGTGATTACCGATTTTCTGAGCGAGTTACCAGTTATGAAGCAATCGTACCCTGCATTGTATATAAGTTTGTCTGTCCAGGTTATCACTCCAGCTCTATTGAAACAAAACACAGACAAATATTTAGCTAACTGGGGGGAACAGCATAGTACCAGTATCAATATTGTTTATTTCAGGTTAGTTTACAATAAATAAGTCCGTTAAATAGAATGTTAAAATCATAAAGTTTAGTTTTGTTTAGTAATATAGAAACTTAACACGCTATCTTGTTTCTCGTCTACTCTGAGTACTTCATTTTGCCTGTACACGAAATCAAAATGAGTATGCCCTAGTTAGAGAAACCCACCGTAAACATTGCAAAAAAAATTTTTTATCATGATTTTATCATTTGCCAACTTAATGGATAAAAATTGATTGATACAGATGATAATTTACCGGCATTATAAACAGAGATAGAACCATATATTTTGAGAATGTATCGGTAACATTTATTGTTAGATATTTAATGTTTGACATTTTAATGCAGTACGCTTGGTTTTATTAGTTACCTCTCAAAGCCTGGTCGTCTTACGGACTGAGGGTAACGATTAGTTACGTGGTGTACTAGTCTGAGAAACATAATTCAGACCTCCACCAAATTAGCTTCAATTGAACGACCATTCAGAGACCATTGCTTGAAATACCATCTTAGACAAACGTTTACTAATCACTAGTGTTATCCAATCTTGAATAGCTTTCTTTGCTGTAACTCTATGTTATCTTTGTCTGGAATCTTATAGGATTCCTCGTCATCATCCGCCGATGTATGGTGTAAATCTTTCCCAGCATGAACAATGTTAGATATCGATATTCCGTTATATATTTACGGTTCATTTATTTGACCACGTCCCGTTCCTGTGTCAGACTGTTCTGATTCAATTCAAAATTTTAAACACACTAAAGCTCACTCTACGCCGAGAAGCATATATCATTCTGTATTATAAAGCTTCATCAGTTACGTGGGATGTTTTCATTTGTTTGCTTTATAGACGTTTTTCTACGTTTTTCCAACCAAAAAAATATTCCTACTGATTCTTTGATATAACAGCGTACAGGTCTGGACACAAGGGAATCTTTCTTGTAAGAAGGAGCATGATAAATACATTTCCGTTCTTGTTTTGTTTAAGATACCACAATTGTAAAATTAGACAGTTTACGGGGAAAAAGCCGACAAAAAATAATTCAGACGATGCGTCTCTCTTAGTCAAACGTAAAATTTAAGTATTAGATCAGAACATCTTACCTTTCTATCGAATAATAGTCACGTAGATTCAAAGTTCTCCAATTTTCACTGTTTGATGGTCTTTATTAGGTACTAAGAGGCCAGGATTTATATCTTTTAAGCAGGGAAACAACTAATTAAAGCTATAACTTAGCAGCAAAAGTCTGTATCATGATATATTTTAGCGACGAAATTAATACTAAGAAATTCACGTAACGTACTTGTACCACGTTAATGTACCAAAGGCAGTTTGAAAAGAGTTTAAGTTGGCCGGCTTTAAGAGATTTGGCCCTTCAGAGAACGAACGAGACACATCAATGTGGGACAATTAATTGTACATGACTTGATTTGTTGGTGTATAAAACGAAATATAAACATGTGCAGATAATATCGACTTAGTGTATATTAGATAATTACAATAGTTATATGTCGCGCGAGTCTAAAGTAATAGTACATACATACACATATTAGTTATGTGGCGGCTCCATTCCTGAGAATGATGTGCGCCATGGTTAAAGTAATGGTGTTCAGAGTATCTGTATCATGCTATATTTTCGCAACGAAATTCAGGTAACGTACTTGAATAAAAAATTAGGAATTTCACGGCAATGCTTTCGCCTCCTCTTTTATACGATAATTATGTTAAACAAAACATGTGCTTTATGGCCATAGCACAGGGATTGACTACAAGATAAGACGTGCATTTTATTATAAGGTAAACGGGCAAGGAGTATATTTCAAACATTCAAACAGAAGACGGCATCAAGTATCCGTTTAATAGTAACAGTTCTTTCACATGCAACACACAGTACGCTTTTTAAATAAATAGAGATTATAAACGAAAGG
>JAVFBW010061989.1:0-13408 GCA_034783835.1 Mopalia ciliata
CCTAACGTTTGATAGAGCTATTTTCAGTAGCCATTTTGAATTTTAATATCTGTTTAGGCAACAGAAAGCAACCTCTTTTCTCACCTCTTACGATCGACGGAGGAAGTCGAGAGAGTATTCTGCAGGGCCATGGCCCACCTGCTCCCTCACCGGGACCAAACGGGTTTGAAAAAGTATTGCCATTAATCTTATAACAAACTTTCCAAAAATTTGTTGTTGCATCTCCATTATCATAATCTTGGCACAGAGGTAGTTATTCGTGAAGAACACACATAAACATATCCCAATGGGCCTATTTATCCGGGTCTACGCCTTATTTATATTCATAACATATATTTAGAAAATGCAGGTACATGAAGTAATCTTGACTGCTATCATATGAGGCCAAACCTAGAAACGTTTCAGACTATTTCATTTGTTTGATTGGGGTTTAACTCCTAGATGCCGAGCCAGCTCAATGGGTAAAGGAAACTACTTTGACGCCACCGGCAACAAACACAAACAAGACAGAAAAATCCCAAGGCATAATACAAAGACATCAAAAACAGATTGGCTTCGTGTTGTCTCTTAGCCCAGAGAACTCCAAGGCAACAGGAAGCTCCCTACAAACCCTTGACAGTTTCACCCCAGCATGATACATTCACATTTGTTGGCCATATAAAAAAGATGTCTCACTTTTTCCAAATCTTTCTGTGAGGCATTTTCTCGTTTTAATCTCTCTAATTCAAGACATCGTGTGTGGTAAATTTCTTTGGACTTATGGAGTGCAGCAGTTGTCTGTTGTATTGAGTGGACTGCCTCTATTGTACTGGCTTCATTTTCTTTTACCTACAAACAATAAAGAAATAATTTTGTTTCATTGACATATGAAAAAATGCTAGTATTTTTATCACTGACAAACAAGAAATTTCACTGCTATTAATTAAGACTTTTTTGTGATTACACTTTGAGTTGTTCTTTGTCAAATGCCCTCGTTTCTATCTTATATTTTACATGAGGAGTGTCACTTCATCATGCATCACAGGCTCCATGGTTTGTTGCATGTTGTTGCAAAATGTTATTGGTTCAAATAACATCATTCTATTCTGAAAGCATCAGGTTTGAAATTGCTACAAAAAAGAGGTCCTCAATTTGATAAAAAAAATTAAAAAAGAATGTTGCACCATGAAGTTAGAAATAACATAAGCAGCAGTCATGAATGTTTTGTTTGTTTGAATCAGGTTTATCGTCCCACTTAATGGTATTTATTGATTGTCTACTTTCGAGAATAAATCCAGCGATTGCTGGATCCCCATTGTGCGACTCACTCATATACCTGATGTCCGACAGACATGATGAATCCTGGGAACAAAACAGAAGTATCTTTTTTTTGTTGATGTAGAGTAAGACTATAAAATGATGCAGGGTCAGATTCCTCCTGTTTGTTTGATTGGTGTTTAACGTCATACTCAAGGGTATTTCACTTTTATGACGACGGACAAAAATACAGAACATCACAAACAAATCTGCTTCCCATTACCCTTTAGCTCTGCGAACACCAGGGCTACCTGCTCCCTCATGGGGCGCCAATTTTAAAAGATAACTATCAAACAGTTACACCATACAAATTTTTAATAATTTTATATTTACCTATAGCTCTTTCCACTTCCTGTCTGACCATAAGCAAACAAACATGTGTTATAACCCTCAAAAGCTTTCCCGAGTAAAGGTCGCGCCAGACTATTGTAAACATATTCCTGGCCAGCGAAATCCCCATTCTCATTATCAAACGACCAGAGCGAGAGGTCGTATATGAAGTTGTGTTTCTGTCCACTGTCTGAAGTGATGGTTGTCTGGTTCCCACACATGCCAACCACGCATCTCACATTCTGGTCAGACAATTCCCTGGATTATATGATAGCAGATTATAAAACACAAACACGAACATTAACAAGAGACACATGAAATTTAGGGGAGATTATCATTACATTAATACATGGTTCTTAAACACTTTTAAAACGGATTGTTTGATTGGGGCTTTACACTCTACAATAAGGTTATTCACTCGATCAACAAATGGACAGCCTAACAAGCATAGGAAACCACCCTATAGGTAGTTTGAAATTTGTTTGTATAAATCCTATTACCCTTGGAAATCCTACGTCTGGTGCAAAATTAAAAATAAAAAACTATAATTTTTTTATTATAACCCACTCCAATATCAATGTTAAACTTTAAAAAAGTTAAATTTATCGCATACATGATGTCTAAGATTTTTTTCAAACCGTATTTGTTGCATGTAAGATCTGGTGACAAATTTTTAACCTGAAAATTAGTGGTCAAGAGAAATTTTACATTTTCTCTTAGGGTGCTTATAAATTTTTTTCAAAAAGCATCATTTTTTTATTTGCTCGTATCATCACATCCTAGATTCTTTTAACAGATCAATTATACAAATTTGTAGCCATTTCCTGGGCCTTCAAATCATTCAAATGTATTGCTTTATGAGTTTCATTTATACCTTTGGCTGTATGGTCGTACACGTACAGCTACCATAACAGAACAACTTCCTCCCAGCTCATCAGACTCTGACATCTCCTCAATATCCATGAGTGAATCATTTGAAATCCCGTGAGTTAACCGCCCTGTTTCAAACAGGACGTTGTTGTAACACTCTGGAGTTGGTGGTAATTTTTCCAGAGTGTGGCGCCTCACTGGTGTACCATTGTTTATAGAATTAGGAGAATGTAATAATGACCGCGAAAATGAAATTGGTTTGAGAGGAGTTTTATCTCTGATTGTACTAGACAAGGAGTCTGTCTGGTTTGCAGTTATGGCTGCAGGGCTATGACCATCCGGGAAGGACTGTGTTGTTCTTCGGGCTGCCACTGGGATTTTAGTTGGACTATCGCCCATTGGATTCAAGTTCAGCAAATTGCTCTGTTTGGTGACAGCTGAAGCCATATCCGGTAACACATCCAGTTTCACTCCACTAGCTAATGTTTTTGATCTTGGTAGACTGCATGGCCTCCTGCTGTTAGGAGTTACCTTCACATCTGATGAATCTTTACTTAATGGTCTCCTAATCACCGGTGTACCAGATTTTACTGAGGAATTACTCTCAGGCAAATTTTCTTGTTCAGATTTATTGGACTTTGATTTGTTATTACAGGCGAAGGATGATCCTGTGCCCGATGAATTGCCAATAATGTCAATTTCTTGCGTGGACAAACTCACCAGAATTTCACTATCAGCATTAGATTGGTCTACATTTGACAAATCCTGCATTTCGGAATCAACACAAATTGCTGACGAGATTTCCATGGGTTTTTTAAACAGGAGATCAGGCCCATTACATGGACTGAGTGTACTAGATTTTATCATTCCATAACTTTCAGTTCCCCCAATGCTAGTCTCGATCGTCTCCGAATTGAATGTGACGGATTTGGATCGAGCTAAAACACGTCCAGAGCTCTCCTCATTGCAATGTCTACGATTCGGAACATTGGGCAAAACCCGCCTCAGTTTGTTCTTTGAGGGAGATGTCACTCCAGACATAATGAATGCATCCACAAATCGAAATAACAGTTTGAATAGAAAACACTTCGCTAATAGCCCTGTTCACTCAGACGGCACGATACAAACACTGCGTTGTTGTTGTTATCGAGCCGCTTTCAAAATTAACAGTTTAGATTATAGCTACAAATGGAAACAGTCCTGCTGTACATCCTTTAACGCGACATCGTTAAGAATAACACTCAAACACTTCCGGCGTTATCATTATCCCTAATCCATGTAATTTGATCTCAGTTTGAGTTTACGTTATCGACTTGAATTTTGAAATGGCCTCGGATTATTTACACGACATGTAGTCAACCAATCGGGCGGGAGCGAAGAGAAGACAACTCTTCAGCCCGCTTCTCGTTTTTCTGGAGTCCCCTTACTAGGGCTTCATGCGTGTTCGAAAATGCCTACAAACAACTCAGAAACTAATAAAGCATCAAATTTCAAATTTTGGCAGATGATAGAGCGTCCCGGGGGACAAAAGTTGACATGTGTTTGGTCAAATTGATGTCTTCTTAGGCCTACATGCAGAACATCCCCAGTCAAAGCTAATTGACTGAGCGTATTAAACTGGAAATGTCTCTGTCACATTAAAACTGCACGTTATTGTGTATTTATATTAATACGCCGTCACTGGCCGCATTAATTTGAACTACTTCACTTTGCCCAGGATTACAATTTAAGAGAAGTGATCTAAGGCACACCAAAGGATGCCGACAAGCTCACTCCAGATACGACTCGGGGAATGAACAAAACGTCCGATGAAGTTGAATCACTGAGTTGAAGAGAATGGAGCAAGGCTAAGAATTTAATAAAACGGATAGAATGTTTGTTTGATTGGGGTATTACGCCATTCCTAATTACCAAAAGACACCAAGCAGAAGATCTACTGCATATGGCCCTAAATCCTCGACAGAAGCTGTATTTTAAAACAAGTTGTTAGCAAAACAGTTCTTTTAAAAATGTGAAGAATAACGATACTAATTACAACAAACCATTCAGAATTGGACGTAAAAATTGGCCTCACCCAATTCGAGTAGACTTTATGTTTCTTGGCCTTCCACGCCTTAAAACTAATTCCGAAATCCCAATAAGCTTAAAAGTGTATGGCTCCCCAATGAACACCTCAAATGCCGAAAAGCTTAATAACAGCTAGCTATAATCAAGCCTTGTTATATGTATGACTCCCCCGTGGGCTATCCGTTTTATGAGTGTATTGTAAGGAAGTTTATCAGCCTAACATTGTTTATTTCTTGTATAATCCTTACCTGAAATATAAATGCAACAAAAAGTTTGGCAGAAAAATATACAAAAAGCTGTTAGCATTGGCACTAATCCTAATCCGTGTTAATCAGTTAATCTCCCGCCCCCAGATCTGCTAATTAAATGGTTAAATACGATACCTTGCCGATATATGCCATTTGTTAATGGTACAGTTAAAAGCAGTTCCAAACTCTATGTTAAATGCTGACACTTCTTTACTGTATGTGTTCCCCCCATACCATATATGACCTACACTCTTATAACCAGTAGGCGACCAACATCCGTATAGTAGGCCTACCCCACTTCTGCCCATCGATAAGACTTGGGTAGGCGTAGGCCTACTGTAATTGGTCGACCGCCGGTTATACGGTTATATTGTTGTATCAAAATGGTCAATCGATTATCCAGTACCGTGTTGTATTATTTAAACCTTTTTTCAAAGTCATAATCAGTATATCTACTTTTTTGTATACCGGTAGTGTTAATTTATTTAAAAGCATATTTCTAGACAGGTACAATAAAAGGCCTATGTACGTTTCTACACGAGTTTGCGTAAACGCCGCTATAAATCGGCATCAACACTACGTAAATGAGATATTTAACTAGTAATATGTATAGTGCTAATAACTAGGTTGAGTCGCTGATGCCAGTCGGCCATGAAAGATGTAAGTTACGGGAGGACGAGGAGTGTATTGGCGGAGTAATACAAAGATGTATGAATATGCACCAAAATCGATCATTTTGTTTGCCGGAAGTCTATTTACCTGCGTATGCACATCATTCCACACACTTAAATAAACCCATCGAATTCTACCTCATATGAGTGAAATACCCTACATTGGTGTCAAACATCACTCAGACGAACAGTCGTTACCAGAAAATCGGGACAGCAAAGGCGAGCAACGAATATATAATAATATTCAAAATTACAATTTCTTTTAAACAAAATATAAAAAAGTTGACTGGTTCGCGGTAACAATTGCTTACCGGTAGTAGGCCTATATAGTGTGTATATATTTAAGGATACTCGCCCGACATTAGTTTTCATCCGCCCCGAAATTAGTTTATATACGGCCCGAAATTCATTTCTACCCGTCCCAAAATTAATTTCCACCCTGCCCTAAATTCATTTCTACCCGGTCAGAAATTAATTTCCACCCGCCCCAAAATTCATATATACCCGCTACGAAATTCAATTCTACCTCCCACAAAATTCGTTTACAATCGTCCGAACATTATATGTAGCTTCATGAACTTCACTGCCAAGCCGCAATATGAGTGAAATAACCTTAAGAAGTGGACGAAGGTGGTTTCCTCCGCCCATTGGCCTGACACACCATTATGTGAGTGAGATAAAAAATTAAAAACAGCGTTAAACCCAATCAAATAAACACTAATGGGAATATAAGCCTACTGCATGACAGCAATATCAGTCGGGTGGTGGAAATGAATTTCGGGCGGGTGGAAATCAATATCAGGGAGGGTAGAAATTTAAAAAAAATTGTGAAATATACCAGTTTTTCTATCAAATTGACTGTGGCTTTAAGAATTATTCGCTGGGTTCGACTGTCTGAGAACAACTCTACTTATATTTATTTATTATTGGTAATACGGGACGTTATGAAAAACAGTAACGTTAGTACGTTTTAAAAACGTTAAGCGTAAAGATTTTCTTCATTTTTTTTTCTATCTCACATAATTCATTTTTGTACTAATTTCTTTTTTTTAATGTTTTTATCATCAACATATTTTTTGTTTATTTTAGAATTAGTAAATTATCGATAATTTAATAATGATCTTATATATTTGTTATTAGGCGCTCTGTGGAATGTTTTATATTGCATATATGTTCTTTCTTAAAACTGTTTAACTTATTGGTAATCTTTATTCTATACTACGTATTAATATATTAATTCATTTTTTTTTTATACAACAAGCCCTTTGGGGTTTTATTCCCGCTGAATACTTTTTTTTAGAATTTGTGTAAAAATTCAGTGAATAAAGAATCAATCCATCAGTAACTGTTGGAGAATGGTCTGTAGACAGAGACCTTAATATTGAAATAATATAGGCCTACTTGTGACGTTACAAGTCGATCAGCCATTGTTGTATACAACTTCACAATCGACTTTCTCTATGACGTTACGCCGTAACGGACTGAAGCCCTTTTTATCTTTCACACAAGCAAACATAATAGTTATGTGTTTGTCATTCGGAAGATGTACAGATACGGTGTCGTCTGAGTTTTGTCAAATATACAATGCAGGCGTACATTACAACTTTTTCTGTAGCCTATGCGCGCGTCTTTATGAGTGGATGTTTCACGAATCGGTAGGCCTACTTCGGGTCATAGTTTGGTTAATTTACATCAACAAGTCTCGTACATGTAACTTACGTCGTTTTAAGTTGATAAATGTACCAGTCAAGGTTTTGCCGTTGGCACGCAACGTCATCACGTGACACCATTATTGACGTTGAGTTGTATACTCAGTCGAACGTCGAAGGCAACGTTCAGTGTTTTGTACACAATTTGGAGACAAACAGCGTACACAGTTTACACATATAGGTGAGTTATGGTTTGAAATACTCTATTACTATTCTATTAATCCACTGTAAAGTTTTAGATGGGGGAATTGTGTTGAAACGTTGACAAAAGTGTGTAAGTTGGGCGTGTAACAGTGAGTAGGTAAATCGTTCTTATCACGACGTTATAAGTTGAGCGTCAACTACATACGTCTGATCTGTTTTGACCAACGCTTTTATAAGTTAAATATTCAGTTTTATCTATATAGGATTGGACTCTATCGAAATTTTAACTGATAGATGTGATGGTAACGCATGGCGTTCAGTGGTTTACCCCCCAAGTCTTTAACTTATCCATATTCCACAACTGAAACTTTACCAGCGCACGGTAGGCCTATTAAGTGATTAAGGTATTTCAGGTGGCTGCACCGATCTATAATTTTAGAATTTTCCCATTACTCTATGTGGAGATCCTAGGATGGTTTTTCGGAGGTTTCTTTAGGGTTTTCCACCTATCAACCAACCAATTAACCAAACAGTAAAAAGCGCGAATGACCTCATTGCCTTTCTATATTATAGCGACTTAGAAATATATCATAGCGACTATTATGATGACTGCCTTCATATATTTATTTTATTTTTGCTCTTTATATATATTTTTTTTTTAAATAATTACACTATACTTTATTAGAATTCTTGACCAACAAAAGCTGTACAATATAAAATAAATGATTTGGTTATCCGATATAAAACATCGTTTCAGCCGATGGCTCTGAACAACGTCTCTTGTATTCTCTCAGTGAATGACTTATACGACGTTTACATGATACCGTAACACTGCTTTGGACTTGCGCTTTACCATTTCCAGTGAATGATAAAAAAGGAAAATATTCGAATCCATGTTAAAAAGATAAATTTGGGATAATTTTGCTTATCTGGGGCCAGTTGTTCAAAGCACTATTAATTTTAATCCTAGATTTGTTGACGTCACTCCATGTTGAAGGCCTATATCTAATCCTAGATTAGTGGTTTAATCTGCTATTAGCGACTAATCTTGGTTTTGAGCCACCGGCCCCAGCTTATAACTCAAAATAATCAGCTAATGCAGAAAGAATCCAGGAACTGTTGTAGGAGACTGGGGGGATGGTTAAGTTGGCGTAATTTGGTTGGTTGGTTGGTTGGATGGATGGATGGATAGGCGGCTAGTTGGTGGTTTGGTTAGTTTGTTGACTGGATGGTTGAATGAATCGTTTCTTTGTTTGTTTAATTAATTATTTATTTATTTATTTATAAATATATATCTTTGTTTATTTCTTTATTGATTAATTTATCTATCCCGGTGGAGGCAAGCTAATTGTTCTCTCTTCGTTTACTTGTTTATTTTCTTAATTGCTTTATTGCTTGCTTATTCACTTACTTTCGTTTTTGTTTTGGTTATTGAATTAATTAATAAAATAATCGGTAATTTTAAAAAAAATCGTTATATCTAATAATTTATTTCTCCTTATAAACTTTTCTAATAATGTTTTTTCCTCAGGCGCGAGAATCCGCTGATTAACGCGGGTAACCATGGCGATGTATGGTATTTTCGGGGTGACGCCCCCACGTGGAGCGTTAACCCCATCCGTAGGACAAAGATGTAAGTTAAACTTCATTACTAATCAAGTCAGACTTTGTCCAATATGTGAAATATTTCAATATCAATCAATTTATCAAACTCTCACTCTTTCTCTTCTCGAAATGATGATAGTTGATAGCTTATTCACTTATATATTATTTACTCCGAGCATATGCCGGTAGTCGATGTAATAAATCTTTCTTTTTATTATTATTGTCAATACAGTGGTAGTTGGGCGATGGAAAACTACCAAGTCCTCTGAGTGTCTTTCCCCGACTACCCCAGACAGGTCGATGGCTAAGGGAGCCATCCCCTGGGTACCATTCCTAAAAGGAAACAGGGTAAAAAAAATCACAGGTACGTAAATATATGTTTAGATAGTTTATCTATAAAATCATTTAATTTGGTGTTTATTTAATAAACATTAAGGAACAAGGAACTTCGATCTACTCATATATTTTTTCGACAGAATTAATGTGGGAAGAAAAATTGAAATAGCTGTGAACTTTCATTTCACAAGTGGACCAGAACTTCACAATTCATATTCAATAATTAAAATTAAAACTTAATGCTGTTCAACATTTTTGACTAAGGGGGTAGTCTACTGCTCCCCTCTAGCGCAAGGAGGCGAAAAGCCGATTTATGTATTTATGCCTCAGAAACACTGATTGCATTCAAATAAGCATGGAATAATTAAGCTAAAAATACACCCCCCCCCCCCCCTCCTCCTCCTCCCATGACCACACGCTCATTAAAATAATTTCTATGGAAGTATAACAGGTTTGTAAGAAAGTAGTTCTATTTATTGTAGGTTTGGGAAAGGTAATGAATAGTGTGGATGCGGGTCAGAAAGACCCAACACGAATGCCAGTAAATAAAACTCTGGCGATTCAGAAAAAGACAGGAGATGTTAAGTCGCCTGCCAAGAAGCCAATGTGGAGGTCTGCATCAGCTCCAGTCAAACAGGGACCCAAAGTGACTCGTATCAAGGATAAAGTCAAGGCCAATCCTATCCCTGTCCGGAGACCCACCCCTTCTGCGGCCCAACCGAGGCCCAAAGGGACTTGTATCAAGGATAAAGTCAAGGCCAATCATATTCCAATCCGGAGACCTGCCTCCTCTGCGGCCCAACCGAGGCCCACAATGATCAAGGACAAACCCGTCGAGGATGACAATATGCCTCTAAATAAAGGAGCTCAGGCCCGTATTTCTCCAGCAAGAAAAGTGGTCTCTAACAGCCTTTTAAATAAAGTAAAGGAAGCTATCTCCGATAGCAGCATCGTCGATTCTTCCATGCCATTAGAGTCTGACAGGGTTCTGTTGGTGACTGAAGGGAATTCTATCAATAGGGAATTACAAGAAGATAATGTTGCTCAGCAGGAAAACGCTGGCAAAATTCTGCCCGAACCCTCTGGAGAAGAAAAGAATTTTATACTCCTAGGAACAAATGCGAGTATGGACAGCAGAGTCCTTCAACTTGATGGCGACGTCACTTCTGCCCTACCGTTGGAGTCTAAGGAAGTCGATTCCATGGACCAGAAACTCAAAGAAGTGTCTCAACTCGAGACAGAGGGAAACAATGAAGGAACTCTCATTGCAGAGGAAAATGACATCAGCCAGATTGGAAGCAACGTTGCAGAGAAAGCCAAAATCGTTGCTTCTACAGATTTGATTGCCGAAAAGCTGACTTCCACTATGGCGGAAATCCTTCCCAAGACTACACCCAAAGTATCCAGCGAAGACGCAAGTTCTCCCCGAATGCAAAAGATGGCGAAGTCTGCAAGCTCTCACCCGATCAGTGCTGCACAAGAACGCAATCGACTAGCAATTGAAAAGAAAATCAAACAAATGTCCGTGAAAATACCAGTCAAGCCGCTGGAAAAGCCACTGAAGAGACCACCTGTCAAAACCAAAGTCAACTGTAAATCACATGACGATGTGACAGGAAACAGCCAACGAAAGCCATCTACAGACGCCCAGGCAAGTCGAACAGAAGCAAGGCTCAAACGAATCTCAGACAAAGTTGATAAGAAACTTGAACCAGAAAGTAGCAAGAAATTTGCTGCGGCTGTTCCAAAGAAGCCTTCAGTTATTAGCCGTAAAAACACAGAGATTCATGGGAATTGCAAACTTGAACATACTCGCCAAGCTGTTGTCTCTACAACTCCCATTAATGATCCACATAGTGCAGAGATTCAAAGTGGGAAAACCATATTGGAAGATAGAAAGATGACCAGAATTATTTCACAGGATTTGCATCCAAGCGTCGCCCATTCGTTCACTATTGACACAAACCAAAAACTGGAAGATAATGATGGGATATGTGAGCAAATTAAAGCTCCACTCGTCTCCAATGCAAGCTACACGGTAGCAGCTAAAAGCTCCATTGATCTGCCAGATAATGGAGACAATTCCCTAAGAACAGATACATGTGTCGGTGAGTATTCAAGCAAGAATGATGATGCTAAAGCAGAAGCTGATTTCCTTGATGTAGATTCTTTCACCAAAACATCCCCAGAGAGCTTCACTGAGCAAATATTTGATGGTAACACCAAGTCCCTTTCTGACATCAAAGCTGATGAGCTTTTTAGAATAGTTGTAAAGACGTCTGCTGATTCAATCACAACAACCGTTACCGCTGTCACTCCAAACACACGGACACCATGCAACTCAAAGAAGTCTAAACAGCTCTCTGATACCAGCATAATGCCACCCAGTTCGTCAACAAGGAAACTGACTGGTAGAGTTATGAAGAAAGCGACCAAACAGGGTGATGTCAACAAACCAGCTGACGTAAAACCCAAGCAGCTTTCTGATACCAGTATAAAGAAAACTGCCGCGAGTGTTCCAAAGAAGCGTAGTTTTGCTGGCCATAAGACTTATCAATCCAAGTCTACAAAGCAGCCTGATACTTGCCTGAAGAAACTTACATATGTTGCCCACAAAGCAAGTGGATACACTGATCCAAAGAAACCGGCAGATGCGAAGTGTAAGTTCCCTATAGATCCTAAGAAGAAAGTTCCAGATAATAAATCCACAGGCGTTAGTCCCAAAAGCCCCCGAAAGTCACCATACCACCAAAAAGGGAAGCCTAATGACAAAAAACAAGATCGATTGGGGTGTATGGGTGTAACAACTGCTCGCGAAAAGGGTACAAAGAAACCGACAGCAGCCAAACATTCTGATGTGGTCTTAAAGAATGCTACCGAACACAATCAAGCTCAAAGCAACAAGAATTTCCTCCTCGGACATGACTCCTGGAAATTTTCCGAAGGTCATCAGAAGTTGCGAGCCACCCGAGGTCAACATAACCTTTCTTCAAATGTTGAGAACGACTTCACCGGGGTGAAGGATCAGCTGATCAACTCTGACGCAGGAAATAACTTGGTTTCGGCACATGCGATGGATCCTTTCGAATCTGATAGTACCGGATCATCAGTGGATGGACCGATGAAGTCCACATCTCTGGTAACACAGCCCAGTACCTCAAGCAGCAAACCGGAGAGACTGGCTTCCCTGCCGAACAACCACGTGCTGTCCACCGGCAAACTGAGCCAAGGTATGTCACTCTGTTAAAGTATGTTAATGTTATACCTGGTTAAGTGGTATTTAACCTGATACATACGATTATTTCACTTATATGACGGCGTACAATCACAAAAAGAGCAAAGGAAACCACCTTGGTGCCACTGGCAATACACAAACATCAGACTGGTCAATCACATGAGGCAATATAAAAAAAATTCACACATTTGATCGGCTTCGTGGTAATCCGTATCTTAAGCGAACCAGGGCAACATTGCTCGCTCCATCACGTTAAAGATTCACTGAAAGGTATTAATCAGCTTAACTTCGAAACAAGAAAAACAAATACGCATTTTTGATTACCGTTTCTGTTTATTAACCAAACATTATTTGCTACGTCTGTGAGCAGATACGTTTTCTGAAAAAGTGAATCAGAACCAAAGTAGATCAATGTTGTTGACAAAATGGAACCTTACAGGGGCTAGCAAGTCATAAAATCGAGCAACCTAGCTCAAAAAAGCTATCCTAATTTTGTAATTATTGGATGATTTAGCTCAAGCAGTCTAACTTCCCCATGATTAACCCAACAAAACGCTATCTCGCCTTTCCCATTACAGTTGCTCTAGGCTGTGGAAGTTCTTCGTCAGTAGATAGTGAGACTGAGTTACTGAGAGTAACTAGCAGCACCGCAGCCACCATCTACCCGCCTCAAGGTATGGAATCTTTCTTACAATTAATTTTCTCAAGCTATAAACAAGGTTGTTGTTTTTTCTCATAACATCCAAGTGGCCTTATTTTGTTATGTAGGCCCTCTTATTTACAATAAATGCCGGTGTGATTGGATCGTCACTCCCTGTACTGGATACAGACATGGGGCATGTTTCACAATGCGAGGGGGGGGGGGGGGGGGTCCGACCAATGTCTCATAGGTCACCC
>JAVFBW010062099.1:0-27422 GCA_034783835.1 Mopalia ciliata
AGACCAGCTATTTTGCTGATTGAGTGTATTTTGTATACATTACCCTCTTGAAATAAAGCTTTTATTATTATTATTATTATTATTTCAAATCAGTAAACATTGGCCACTCGTGTTTGGCTGCTACTGTAACATGTATTAGTAATACAGCGAGGTTTGTTTTCCTCTATTTTACAAAAGGAACACCTGCTAAGATTGTTGTAGTCATTTTAAGTATTGAATCAAGCTGATCATGTTGAATCATAACAAACAATTATGTTTCAATTAATAAATATCCAGATCTGTCTACCCTAGAAAAATTTTTGGTGTAAAAAATTTGTTCTTCAGGAATATTTTCTTACCATTTTGTGTATTTATGTATAACAGCATAGTGCAGAATATTGGTTTTTTTGTGAGTATTTTGATGGCCTTTTGGTGTATTTAACATAAATTATGTGTACAAAATACTCCAGAATACACCGGGTAGGCAGGTCTGGATATCACACTAATTAAGATCTCACTGCTAGGGGGGATAGGTTCTAAAATCAAAGTTGTGAAATAACCTTATAGGGATTGCATAATGATTTCTTCCCCATATGCATACGTCATTAAGTTTCTGACCAATCAAATGCCTTATATATTTTTAACGTTTTTTGATTGATTTTTAAAATATCACAATCAACCTTTCAAATGTTGACTATGACATGTACTGAAACAATAACTAAAGAAAAACCCTCTACAAAATGTTTTTTTTTTTTTTCATCCAACTAGAAAATTAATAATGTTTCTCTAGTGCTAACAAATGACAGCAGAAGTAAACTTAGAATATGCTGCCCTTTGCGAGGGCTAATCAAATACAAACGTACATGTATTGTAGCCAAAAGCAGACTGCAGATCACTTTAAACTAATGTTTGTTTGTTTGTTTCATTGGTGTTACTCATTACTCATCATGCTCAAGGGTATTGCACTTATATAACAACGGATTGTCCACTTCACACTGTACACAGTCCGCAATTGCTGGAGCCACAACATGTGACTAACTCATATACTTGATTGTCAACAGGCAGACTCGATCCCGTGAATGGTAAATTGAAGCAGGTTCAGTTTAGGAATCGCACTTGCTACCACTGACTCTGAGCTACAGCCGCGGGGCCACTTTTAACTACTATAGATGCTTTGCTATTTATGCTACTTTCTTAAAACTAAACACATTATAACAGTTAACGTTAGAAACAAGTATACACACCCGTTATAAGGTAACTAAGCATGCTAGAAAAAAAGTGTTGACATCCTCCCAACCCAGTCACAAACTAAATCCAAGTCTGCTTATTCAGCCTGGCTTACACTCTGACAAATAAGCTCTGTAACACTGTAAGTAACACCTGTAAGTAGCACCTGTTTGAATCCCAATATTTACTAAATTATGGCATCCAAGTTGAAGATAACCAAATTTGAAGGGGACACACAATTGGACATAAAAGCGGATAATAAAACTGGCCAAACTGAATTTAAACTAAAGGCCATACAAAAACTGAAAGTATGATGGATTCAGTTGTCATTAAAACTGAATGTGATACAAAAAACTAGGATTACCCGATAATTGTTTGTTTGTTTGTTTGATTGGGGTTCAATGCGTACTCAAGGGTATTTCTCTAACATGACGACGTGCCAGCCCAATGGGTGAAGGAAACCACTGTCGACACCACTGGCAACAAACAAAGACAGGACGGAAAAAATACAGGATGACACAACAGGACGCGATACAGACTTGTAGTTTACCATGTTAACTAATAATTAGCTTCCTATTCCCCTTTAGCTCTGAGAGCACCAGGGCAACATGAAGCTCCCTCCAACCACCCACGATTACCCGATAAGGATTTGATCATATAGAAGATAATACAAACATGTGGATTATGGAATCAGCTGAAAGTGAAAGTGAAAGTGAAAATGATATAAGAAAGTTATAAATTGAGATTGATTTGTATTTCACGCTGTACTCAATGGTAAATCACTTACATGATGGCATTTTATGGTTTACTTTGCCTAAAATAACTGACCTTAACACAACCATAAAATGTGAAGTGCTTTGATACAGTTAATCTTCCTATGGTACATGTACAAAGCATAGACAACATTAAATAGAGTGTAGAAAATATTTTAGGGAATGATATTGTAGAGCTGCTTAAATGAGGAGGATAATAAAAAAAAACCTGGATCATGATTAAGAAAATTGATGATGATACAAAGGTGGCAATTATGGATTTCTTTGGGTGATTGGGGTTGAAAGTCGTACTCAAGGGTATATTGCTTTCATGATGACGTGTTGTCCACTTCACTCTTCACCTCGCCTAATTATGGTGGCAAACCTAAGAGAACGTCATTAAAAAAAAAAAAAAAAACTCCACGATTGCCAACAACATTGTGTGACTCAGTCATTATATCTGATCCTGATTGTTGACAAACCCGATCCCATGAACAGCAACGATTATGGAACTGTTCACATTTAAAGGCAGGAAAAATATAATACAGACTGAGGATCATGGAGCAAACAAATGCGAGATTAGAAATTATTCAAATTAATTTAAAAAAAAACCACTATGTGAAATCACAATAGCAGAATTACCCACATGTGAAATGTAATACTTGGCATGAAAAAAAAAAAAAATAATTGAAATTTCACAAAACTCATACCTATTAAATATTGAAAACCCATCGTCAACAGGCTCTGTCTACGAATACGTCTGGGAGAACAAGGGTGTGAGCGAGGCTGGTCATCCATTGGAACAGCAATCTCTGAGGAAACTGTATCCTGGTCACTATCCTCAGTGATTTTAACAGTAGGTAATGTCGGAAAAGATGAAAACGGCAAAGCTAGTCCACTTTCAAGTTCTCCAAAACTCTTTCTTACACTTTCTTTGATATGTCCAGGAGCACAGGTTTTGCTGTAAAACTCTGGAGAAGATATTTCATCGTTTTCGCTACAATTGGAACTTTCTGGGCTAGCGTCGCAGGAAGAGCCGCTCGGTGAATATAATGACATTTCAAGTTTCTTCAGGGAGGTACATGTACTGTTGGTGGGGGAAGTATCTGGGGGTGATAGATACTCAAACACTGGGTTAATCTGTCCACTCATTAATACCTCCTTAGATTTCTCAGAGTTCGAAGATAATCCAGCAAATGGTTTTACAGGCGGTCTGTGATAATCTTTACCATTTTGGATAACTTTACAATTTTTACTTTTCTTGACCCCGGCACTTGAATCGTTCTTTCTCACAGCTTTAACAGAAGGTTTATCTGCCAACTTAACCATGGCCGAACTATCAAAAGTTTGCTTTGCACAAGGTGAAGACATTGAATGCTTTAAACCAAGGTCCACAGCAGTTCGTTCAAAATTAGACAGACTTTTCTGACGAGGAATTTTGTCAACAATCAAACCTTTTTTAAAGCTTGCACAGTCTGATTTACTTGTTTCAGTTCTATTAAAACCTATTTTCGAGCATCCAAAGTCAGACTTGCTTCTTTCACATGGTTTCTGTTCTAAATCTGGAAGCGGACGACACGTAGTTTGTCCCACAACTTCGAGATCAGGAAATCCACTGAATGAAATTCTTTCGGGACTTTTATTCCCATTATCTAAAAGTTTACCAAAACAACACGGCCGTCTAATACAGGAAAATCGGCTGTCCCTTACAGGGTTACGACCTTCAGACATTTTAGCGCTTTGCCGTTGTTTGTTTTTGACAAATGGCTCTTGCATTTCAATAGACTTTTCCGATCTACCTGCATCAAGAGCAAGTGGACTAGGTTGTATCTCACTCCTTCCGTGCAATTTTCCTCTCTGAGTCTTCACACTTTTCGTAAATAATGCAGGAAGTTCATTTTTAGGATCCATTCCTGTTTGTTAAGTGGAGATTAATGCTGTACCCAAGGGAATTAATTTTGTGCCCCAGGGGTACAAATCAGAATTTAATATCGCACATTATAACATTCTCCACACATTCCTAATCATTGAAAAAAGTCTTAATGTTATCAGATAACAGATTGTTACCTTCTATTCACCTTATACCACTCAGAAATCTTTTGAAACAGGCATCTTTAAAATTGACACAGTATCTTTTAAACTGACTTAGGCATCTTTTTACACAGGCATCTTTAAAATTGATTCAGACATATTTTGACAGTTGACAATCTGTCAGGTATCTCATTATTAAACATTAGAACCAAATTCCAAGTTCTTGAAGTTTTGACATCAGATATTGTAAATTATTAACAAATATGCTGGACTAATCTCAGAATCACAAAATCCAGAAAGAATTTTTTCAATAATCTGATTCAACACTACCTTATAATAAATTCAACTTGCTTGGTACAGGTATATAAGCTGGAGGTAATGTTACTATCCTTGTAACTCGTAAAATTCCAGGTACATGTAAGCCTATGTGTAATGATGAATTAAATCAGTAAGATCCACAGCTAAAAGCCTGTCATGTTTAAAACCGTCCTTAGAGCTCCTAATTTTCCAGATATATGTCATTAAGAATAAAACCATTAACATCCACGGCTAAAAACCGAAGAAGGCAGCGAAATCCCAACTCGGCTGCCTGAGCATATCATAGTATATGCCTACACTACTACTGGGGCATCACTACTACTGATGGCTCAAATTTTAATAGCCCCATATTTTATAGTCAACATGAATTGTTCAGCATTTTTTAAAGGTCATAATACTATTCATGGTACTCGCAATATTGAAGATAATGTCAGATTCATAGCCATTAAATCCACAGCTAAAATCAGGAGAGTGCCCAGAAATTCCAACTCAGCTGCCTGAGCATATCATAGTATATGCCTACACTACTACTGTGACATCACTACTGATGATGGCTTAAATTCAGATAACCACATATGTATAGTCAACATGAATCATTTTGTAAAGGTCATGTTACTATTCATGGACCTTGGTCCTCCGATATTGAAGATAATGTCGGAATTATAGCCATTAAATTGAGAGCTAAAAACAGTCAAGTTTGTGCCACAAAATCTAAACTAGGCTTGTCCAGGAAGATCATTGCATGTGCATTTATACTACTGAAGTTTAAATTAAATAAACCGGAATTTAGTCAACATGAATTGTTATTAATTTTGTTTAAAGGTCATATTACTATTCATTATAAATCCACAGCTTGGAACAGTAAAGTTCATGCCATAAAGACTTGCCCAAGCATATTATTGTACAGTGTATGGTGATTCTATAAATTTTAATAAATCAGAATATTGTCAATACAAATTTTTCATCACTTTTTAGAGTTGAGAACACCAGTGAGTAGGTCAAACTGTCGGAAATTCAAACATTTGTCCACACACCCAAGCATTGGATCCAGATTAAAAAAACTGTTCGATAGACTGATAAATGCCCTTATAAACAGTGCAACAACCTTTACTGAAATGTTTCAGCCGTAACACGCAGAAGTAAAATTCCAGAAGTGTCATTCTTGTGTAAGCGCTTTGAATACTAGCGTTTGACGTGAAATCAATACTCCATACACTATATATGTTAGTTCACTGTGTATACAAGTATATTAGAAAAAACACTTGTTTTTGCGAGCGTCAATTTGTACAGTATATTGATACATGTATCTTAAAACCATAGCGTTGAGAAGAACTGTCACATACTGTTTTGAAATGATGTAAGTGCATGTAAATGTTAATGATTTGTAACAGAACTTTTCCTCAGTATAACAGGGGCCAGAAAGAATAATCACAAAAAAGAACAGAAATCAGATACAGGGGATTTGCCAGAAATCAAAAGTATGGTGTCCAAAATGGTCATTTTGCTACACTTTTCAAATATCTGGTGTCCATGTTTAGCAGTTTTCCTATCTCCTGCCTGTTAAAGTTTCTTAAAACAGGGTGTCCAAATAAGGCAATTGTTCACTTCAGGGCGTCTATTTGGACAGGTGGACAGGTGTCTGCCTAAGCCTTGATCAGATCTTGCTGTTTAATACATGCACATGGATGCTCAATGCAAATCATGTCGACCCACACCTGTTGGTCTCTTTCAAATCTATGTATTGAACATTTGTCAAAAACTGATGGCTGGCTATGTCAGTTTTGTGCATTCAAATGATATATCCGTATTGAAAATTTGTCAAATATAGATAGTTGTCATTGTCTAGTTTGTTCATTCCAATGATATATTTGTATTGAAAATTTGCCCAAAACAGGTTGTTCATTCCCATGATATATCCGTATTGAAAATTTGCCAAAAACAGATGGCTGTCGAAAAATTTTGTCCATTTAAATGATAAATCTGAATAGAAAATTTGTCAAACCAGAGATCTGTTCATCTTAGATTAGTCCATTCAAATGTTATCCATATTGCAAATTTTCAAAAAAGATTCATTTTAAATTAATCCATTCCACTGGTATGTCCTTATGGCAAATTTGAAAGAAAAAAAAAACTCATAATATTTATCTTACATTTGTCCATTGAAATGATAAATCCTGGTCACAAATTAACTGGAAAGAATCAGGCGAACCTACACATGTAGATTTCCAATTCAAAATGATGTATATTATTAATCACAGTTTCAGAACCTCAAACCTGTTGATTTATTTCAATCCTTTCAAATGATATTCCTAAATGCACATTTCCTTGACAGTAAGATAAAAGTTCCAACTCTATCCATGCAAACGATGTATCTCAAATTTGCAGAACTAGAAAGGGGTCATTCTCCAAATTGTTGGTTTGTTTGTTTGATTCGGGTTCAACATCGTACTCAAGGGTATTTCACTTATATGAAGACGGATTGTCCACTTCACACTGCACCTAGTCTTATTACAGTGGAAAACCAAGAGGAAACCTTGAGAAAAAAAACACCACATGTGACTCACTCATATACATGAGGATCGACACGCAGACTCGATCCCATGAATGGTAAATCAAAACAGGTTCAGTTTATGAAGCGCTCACACCACCACTAAGCCACGGCTGTGGGCCCATCTCCAATTTGAGCATTTAAGAGATGCACATGTGTCTTGATTTCAAATTTACTTGAAGAAGAACTTTTACAGTTTCTATTTGTCCACTTATTTGAAGATGCTGAAGAACTGAAAATTTGCCAAGATGTACAGTCACTGCAAATTTACCAAAATAGAAACCAAAGTATCCATTTGTCCTGCCAGTCAATTGGGATCTCTTCTAATTGAAAATTTGCCAAAAACATTAATCTTTTGATCTCATTCAGAGCATATATTTATATTTGTATATTCTTCCTATAAGTCTTCTAAAACAGATACCTGGACCTACTGATTACGTATTTCCTGTTCTTATATTCCATACTGTTTCAAACTTAGTTTTGAAAACATATATATCATAGAAAATTTTCAAATCAGAGATCCGGATCTATTATTTTAAGTAGCAGATTGTCTAATAGGATCGCAGGTGATCCAAATACTGTACAGTTATCTCCATTACAAATTTAACTTGAGAAAGGCCTCCTTCTGTTTAGGAGAAAAAAATTAAATGAATGGAAATTTTCAAAAGAAGACTTGACACTTGGAAATAATCCTTGTAATTGTTATACACTACATGTATTTAACACAAACGTAGCACAGTGTCAAACACAAGTTCAAAAAACCTTCTTCTGTGTAGCAGGTTAAACGATTGAAGGCAATATGACAAACAGCAAGTCCAATCTCATATGCTGAGCCAGAAAAAGACTCCACAAACATGAAAATAACAGGTTCAATGTTAGAAACTTATTTAAGACAAATGTAGCACAGTGTCAAATCGGTGATGATCCAAATCAGGAACATCTAGCTCAATTACAAATGCAAGATCAAAAAGCCTTCTTCTGTCCAGCAGGTAAACTGTATAAAAGGACAATCATCAAAAACATCAAGTCCGGAGCCCAGCTGAGCTGCGGAGCCAAGGAAAAGACTCAACAAATATGGAGAAATTACTGTATTCAATGTAATAAATGTATTTAAAGAGAAATGTCGCACAGATTCTGAACAGGGATCGAAAGTTATTACACATTTGTAGCTCAACGAGTTCAAAAAGCTTTGTTCTGTCCACAGCAAGCAAAAAGTATTAAGTGTAACCTTCAAAAATAAGAAATCCTATCTCCTATACTTTGGCAAGAAAAGGTCTGAACAAAAATCCTTGTCAACCTTACAAACAGGTAGAGTCCATTCCATCCATGTTGTATTTGCTCACTTCTACCTCCGTTGAAAGACTGTGGTTCAAGTTCATATCCTGACTTCCTGGACTCCTAACAGTTCCATCAATACTATTGCACTATTAAAGCAAAGAACACTGTGGTCGAAAGCTGTGTTAATGGTCAAGCAAATAAGCCCTTGTGGTCAAAATAGAAAGGACACAACATATACTATCCCTAGAAATATCAATATTACAAAGTCAGCCCATTTCACGTTGTTACTCACTGAAAGTCATTAAAAGCAATAACCCAGGCTTAATGAGAAATGTGTGCCTGTATTCAGAATACCATGCTAACAGCTGCAACAGAAATACTCAGGTGATTGAGCTGGGGTAGAACTAGTCAATGGACATTCACGGTACCGAGTTCAAAGGCTAATCATATCAATGACCAAGCTCTATTGTATCAATCCACAAGTTGGAATATCCGGTTATAAATGAATTCCCCAAATCAGTGTAGCGTCTCGGGTCTTGTTCCGTTGTAGGTACAGCACGACTGAGGAGTGTTCTTGGTGCTATCCCTCCTTCAATAATTTGTGACGGTTCAATGTGAACATGTCTGAGAGAGACAGAGTCAGCCAACTGACAACAGGACAGTAATTACTAGGAGACAAATTGCATTTACATTACCACGAGCTATAGCTGTCGTCACTTCACAACTCTCAAATAATGACAGGTTTTTCTCTGCAGCAGTATCAGAAAAAGACAGCAGACCTTTTGTCCTGAGAGCATACTCTGTAGTTGAGCGACAAGAACAACACATATAAATCAAAAATATGCTAATTTAACATCCCAGTGTATGCCAAGAGCTTGTGTAGCTCAGTCAAAAAGGTGTTCGGCCTGTCACCCAATGGTCCTCGGTTCGAATCCTGGTGGTTTGTTTGATTGGGGTTTAGCGTTGTACTTGAGGGCATTTCACTTATATGACGACGTGCCAGCCCAATGGGTGAAGGAAACACCGTCGACACCACTGGTAACAAACAAAGACAGGACGGATCAAATACAGGACGACAACAACAGAACGTGATACAGACGCAACAAACAGATCAGCTTCCTGTTCAGAATCCTGATGGAGGCAAGCAAATTTTTCTCTCTTCATTTATTCAATATGTATACATGTAAGGACAGCACATGTAGTCGGAATATTACTGATAAAAAAACAGTTTGAAAACTCTCTATAAGCAGTACTCTGCAATCGGTCTACTGTCTTACGATAAAGCTTTATGTTGTTCATCCTGGAGCATATCCAAGATATAAGAACAACACATATATAATGGTACATGTACAAAATGTACACAGTTGGAGTTTTGTATTAAAATATCACAAGAAAAACACCGGGTTGAAAACTCTCTTTAAGCAGTACTCTGCAATCAGTCTACTGTCTAATCATAAAGCTCTATGTTGTTTGTCCTCTAGGCTCCGAGCATATCTGAGATACAAGAATAATACAAATGTAACGATAGCTCATGCAGTCAGAGTCTTTGTATTGAAATATCTGATGAAAAACACGAAATCAGGTTTAAACCCTCTTTTAGCAGTACTCTACTTATGTTGTACACACAGGTAAAAATCCTGAGTTTTTAAACAGAAACAGTGTGATATCACGATATGAGAGTTGAAACGAAGTAAGCTGTATTGATCAGTTATTTCAAACTAAAATTAAGTGCTGAATTGGATCAGCTCTTGCTACAAAACATAGTAAAGTCACATAAATGTGATTGGTCAAATTTCAATCTTAATAAATATAAAGGTAAAATAGGTTGTTTGTTGAAACCCTGAGAGATTTACCTGTATAGTTTAGGTTTAAAGTTCCATCCCATCATCTATAACCGAACAATTCCGGATTAAAATGTGAAATATCTCACGAATTCAAAAACTAAATTAAGATGATATATTCAGGGCTTGAAAATTAGACGTTCCTGGAGCCCGGGGCAACCAATTTTTTAAGTGGGGCAAGTCAATTTTTCTGGTAGTTAACATGGAGGAGATGGGTCAGGCAACCAAACAAACTGTAGATTGGGCTTTAGGGCAACCTGGGAAATCCCTAATTTTCAACCCCTGGACGTTGCACAAAACAGTAGATATTAAATACAAGTGATACAGATCCTTGCGTGACCGAAAAACATTACAAAAAACGAGTTTGCTATCAAAATATGCCATTTTGTGAAGATCATTTGAAAAAAAAATAATAAATAAAATATTTCAAAAGCCAATTAAAACTTTAGAATCTGAGCTATTTCATAGGGTTGGTTAGGTTAGAGGAAATAAGACATTTTTTTTTAGGCCTAAATTATGTTGTCCTAATTAACTAAATCAATCGATTTAAAAACAAATACCATTGGATACATATATCAATTGTGTCCGGATTATCTATCCGATAAAATTGGCTTGGGAAAAATCATCTTTTTTTTCCAACTGAAAATACCTTTGTTGGTAAATCCTTATAAGATAATTACACAATCATTCACAACCCACAGTGTCAGCAAATTTGAGGAAATATAAGTCTAAAGCATATTAGAAACAAACTAATGATTATTTATTTTCTCTAGTGAAAACAGAACTAAGCAGTCTCATGGTAAAAGGACTCTAACATCTGTCTATAGAAATAAGTATGAATTGATAGAAAAAAATAATAGTGAAATGAAGAGGATAAATGTTCAATCAACAAAAACAAACCCAAACTATTTTGCACATCAAGTTGTACATCTATTCATTAAGAATGTACACAGTTTGACAGCAGGCCTTCCGATTTGAAGTGTGCAGTCTTATGCTTTAACACGTATTACTCACCTCAAATCAGAAGGCCTGTGACACCCTATTGTGGATACAGTTGAGTGATCCCCTACCCCTGAGAGAATAATAGGCACATCCATCCTCCCCCATTAAAAGGAGACATTAAGGACACCTTTCCAAAGTAACATAGACTCAAATCCAAGGAGACATATCCGGTGCTATCAACATCAGAAGCAATAATCACGTTGTCACAGTAAGAGGAAATCATGAACTGAACGTTGAATGGTCGAAATCAATTCTCTTGAGACGATTAAGCGGTCCACAACCGAACTCCACAAAGTTTAGACAATGGCATCCCAGAATCTCCATGAAGGTCATGGCCACTGGTGTCAACAGATACATTACAGGTCTGGTGATAGCAGTCCATTCAATACAGAGCAATGTACACAGACAATCTTATGTAATAATGATATACACAGACAATCCATTGTTATGACCAGAATTGACCTATATTTTATTTTTACAGCAGCAATGTTTTTTGACAAAGCCAAAGACAGACATCTCCTTCAGCCATTATGATAATCCCTGGTTGGGTGCTCTGGTTTTAATTGTTACTGTTTTGAGTTTCCAGCATCTCCATGAGGAACGTATCAATAGGCGTGTCACCAATTAGTTTAAAGAAGAACAGGTGCTCCAGACATTTCAATCCAATACTTCTCAGAGCTGGCAGTCTGAGGAGAAGTTTAGCAAACCGGCCTGGCTCATCGGGATACTGGGCCTTACAGAATTCCTCCAAAGATGCGTAAACTTTCTCCCTCAAACCCTCGACCTCCTGTACGGCAGATAATCCTTTAGCATCTGAAGGTAGAGAAGAGTAAGAAATAGGGTTTAGTCTTATTAGTCACTAATCAATAGTTTTACAAGTTTGTTATCTCACTCAGGTGAAGCATGTCAGCCCAATGGGTGACGGCAACCATCCTGGCAAGTAAACAACCAAACACAAGATGGGACAAATACAGGAGAATCACAGATCACTAGCACATCAACTTCCTGTTCCGAATTAGCTCTGTGAAGCTTCCTTAATCACCCACACTTTATTAAGGCAGAATTAGTGCTTTTGAAACCAATTTATTCTTACTATTCTTGATTAGATTAGGGGTTTAACATCATACTCAAGGGTACTTCACTTACATGATGACAATTTCAAACCATTCCTTAGCTAAAAACAGTGAAAAACCGAGAGGAAGCCTCATATATTTTTCGTTTAAACAAGAAAGGTGCCACTTCTTATAGTAGTAAGAAACTATTACTTTTCAAAGAAGACATTTAATTATCTAACCTGGATTAAAGAGAACAATAGCTCTGAGACATCCCAATTCAGTCTTGTCCATTTTCATTTCCCTCATTTTGGCGACGAGTTCTGTCAACACTCTGTCAAAGATGGTGCCAACTCCAGCCTGATGTGCACTACTCCGGTGAACATGGAGTCCAGTTGCCAGTAGAATACCATCCTTCACAGCAATAGAACGATGGGAAAATGCAGCTATCAATAATTCGTTCCAGCCTAATAATAAAAAGTCATAGAAATATAATTAACTCTTCAATTAGAAATCAATGTGTGTGTTTGTTTGGGATAAAATGGCACACTTAATGTTAATTGACACATGACGACCAGCCAGCCCAATGGCTGAAGAAACCACCCTAGTTAAAACAGGCTAAAAACAAGACAGAACAATTATAAGAAGCACACAACATTACAAACAAATCTGCTTCATTTGTTTGTTTGTTTGGCGTTTAACGTCGTACTCAAGGGTATTTCACTTATATGACGACGGATTGTCCACTTCACACTGTAAACAGCCTTATTGCGGTGGAAAACTGAGAAGAAACCTTGTAAAAACCACACCTGCAATTGCCGGAGCCACAACATGTGACTCACTCATATACCTGATGGTCGAAAGGCGGACTCGAACCCGTGAATGGTAAATCGAAAAATCTGCTTCATGTTGCCTCTCAACTCCAGAGCACCAAGGCAACAGGAACCTTCCTGTCGGCACTGGAAGTTTGGTTCATTAGTGTTTTGCTTTTATTGGTTATCCATCTCCTAAAGTCTGAACAATTTTCTATGTAGCATAAGGACTCATACTTGAGGTTGGTTCACTAAAATTCTCCCTAATGATGGTTAGCCAAAACAACAGCCCCAGGACAGAACATAATGTTGTAGTTGGCAATTTACAGATTGTTCGATTAGGGTTTCGTGTCATACTTAACGTTGTTTAAATCCTATAATGGCATGCTAGCTCAATGGGCGAAGTAAATCACCCCTGACCACACTGGCAACAAAAAAAGACAAGAATCTGACAATCAAATAACGAAGCATCACAAACAGATCTGCTTCAACCTGCTTCTTAGCTGTTAGAGCACCGGGAAACCTGAAACTCTCTCCTAACTGTCCACAGGCCATCGATAGTAATATAAATGTTTCCCTTAACAATAAAAGTGGGTAGGTAGGTAGGATTTTTTTATACTATAACAGAAAAAAACCCCTTTTGTTTGAAACTGTCATGGAGCATTATATCTAAAAAAAAAAACCAAAAAACAATTTCATTTCTTTTTGAGGCTGACTATTCTCTTTTTTTTTTTAAGTAGAATTTTTTGGGGTAGGTAGGGTTATGGGAAACAACCAAATTATACGGATGGCCTCACTGTATACCATTTGTGTGTGTGTGTGTGTGTGTGTGGCTCCACAAGCTTAAGAAAAAGAACATTGCTACATAGCTGTCATATTACCTGCTCTGAGAAGAATGACTTGATCGTCTAATGGTAACTCTGTGAAATGAGGAATTAGTTTGGCCCACTCCACCAAGGTGAGTAATTGTTTATCAGCAGCTTGACAGATGTTAGTCACTGGATCTTTCTGTAAACATAGCCTAATATTATTGTGCAGTCTTGGGATTCAGTCGGATTCAGCTGACACTGATATCCTAAATCACCTCAGATTTCATCCAAAACGAATTCCTAACTTATTCGCTTGTTATGACAATATCACAGCATGTTATCAAACAAATTTATGTTTTTCTGACAAATGTTGATGCTTTCTAATCGAAAAATTCATCTTCGGCTTCTCAGACAGTATTTCCACGTCATTTAAATAGCTTCAAAATAGTTTATGGATGAATTTGAAGTGATTTAGGGTAGATTCAGTTATACCTATGGTAAGTCCAAACATTTGAGCTTCTACATCATAACTTTTATGATTTTTATTTTTCAATTGTATTTTTCAGGCTCGAATACTGAATAGAGATTGCTTGTTTGATTGGGGTTTAGCATTGTAATTAGGGTGTTTCACTTTTATGATAAGGATTACTCTGCCTTAATTAAATATGGTGGAAAACATAGAGAAAACTTCATTTAAACATTTTCTTCCCAGAGTGGGTCACTGAATGAATGGCCAGATTCGTGTAACCCGTAGTACTTATCAGTACCAAATATTAGACTTTCCACATTTTAGAATAAACCGAAATATTGAGTCAATATGAATTTTTCATCTTTCTTTGGAGTAGTCACCTTACTCTATTATCAGTACCTCCTAACAGTGTTACTTTTTTTATTATACAGGTGAACAACAAAATGGCTCCTAAATGCTTCACAGATAAAGTATTGACAAAAAAGTGGAGTATTTGATTCTAAAAGGTTACTATGTACTTGTATGAGCTCAAGGATACTTACAGAGAGCATTTCAATTTCAAATCCTAGACAACTGTATAATACATAGACACCACATTAGATTGACCTATTGATTGGTGTTTCATAGCATACAAGAGAGTAGTTGGGAAAATCTTTGAAGTCTGCATGATGACACCATTAAGATTTTAGGTTGACAGGTATTTTTTCATGAATACAAGAACACAATATTCCCCCATTAACATAATTATAAATGGGAGTCGTTTTGTTTCATTGGAAAGCAAAGCTTCTTCCAGTACCCTTACCCAAAAACCCTTTTGAGACAGATTAGTTGTCTTTACTTGTGAGGAACTGATTTCATCGCTGATCAGCCACTGTGTAAAGCAATTGCTCTTGTTTGGACAACTGGCTTAATATTTGCTGTTTATGGCATATTTAACAGGCACATATTACACTCAGTAAAAATTGTTTAGTTTTGATAGATTGTTTGTTTGTTTGTTTGATTGGTGTTTAACGTCGTTCTCAAGGTTATTTCACTTATATGAAGACAGACACAAACACAGAACATCATAAAGCTTCCCGTTACCCTAAAGCTCTGCGAACACCAGGGCAACAGAAAGCAACCTCTTTTCGCGCCTCTTACGATCGACAGAGGAAGCTGAGGGAGTATTCTGCAGGGCCATGGCCCACCCGCTCCCTCATGGGGCTAGTTTTGATAGAAACATTATGATCAGAGAAAGCCAAAAGTTTTCCATAATGCATCATTTTTAAAGTTGCGTTCTTCTGAATGTTCCTGTGTGCTTTGTCACATTATACATTATAACACGGGGCTAAGTCCCCAATGCCGGTTAGCTTCTCTATATAGCAGTTGCATACTTCCAGTTAATAGACTTCTGGTATTACATAATTCATGGAAACTACACTACAATGGCAAAGTAAGACAACTGATAATATATTTGTCTTTTCAAAATGAGGAAACACATGCACAAGACCAGCTTTAACTGAAGTTACCTTTTACAGGAGAGTATACATGTAAATTACCTCAGCAAGTGCACTATTTTAGCCTTCAAATGAGTGGAAAATTGCCGTAGTTTAGGAAATTTTACTTCTGTTTAAATCATAGCTTTTACAACATTATATTTTCTTTTTCACGTTGACGGAGGGTTTGCATGCTAAGTTGAGATCAAAACTGTGCGTATCTTAGAGAAATGAAAGAGTAGGATAGATTGCAAGCTTGTTTGTAGTTATCTCTCACTAGAACCTTTGGACCAGGCTCTTTTTTTATTTTATTTTTGAATTAAAGTCAATTGTTAATTATACCTAACTATTCTTTTAACAGTCCCCTCTTTTTTTGGAGTGTTTGTTTGATTGGGGTTTAACGTCGTTCTCAAGGGTATTTCACTTAAATGACGACGTGCCAGCCCAATGGGTGAAGAAAACCACCCTCGACACGACTGGCAACAAACAAAGACAGGACGGGACAAATACAGGACGACAACAGGACGCAATACGGACACCACAAACAGATCGGCTTCCTGTTCCCCTTTAGCTCTGAGAGCACCAGGGCAACATGAAGCTCCCTCCAAACAAAGACAACACAGGTCAATCAGACAATCACAAGATACAATACAACACCACAAACAGATCCACATAATGTTGCCACTTGATAGGTGTCAGAGCAAAAGAAGACTATCCCATCCCCCCAGGTTATTCGCATTCGCCTCTTTGATGTTTTTTCATTAATCTAGTTTAAAGAATTGTTTCAAGGATATTTAGTATTGGGGTAACAAACATGTAAACTGTTGATTTCTGGAAAATACTGTCTATCAGAAAATAAGAAGCAGTTATTCAGAAATTAACAGTTTATAGCTCTTCTGAGAATTATTTGTCTGTATATTATGTGGTTCATTTATTAAAAAGTCAAAAAAAATTTTTTACCCGGTTTTGTCATCCAAGACATATGTACCCAGTTCTGCATTGGTGACCTCTGTTATGGTACCCTGTCATTACAAAATAGAAACAAACACATTTAACAGAGGGGAAAATGTAACTCTTTGAGTTACAAAAGTAGAAAGAATACACCCGCAAGTTATTAACATCAGTGTTTGAATAGTTTCAAAATGTCAAGACAATTTACAAATCTCCCTCAAAACTTCATGAAGTAGGAGTGTGTGAGATAAAAGACACAATTATCTCTCTTTTGTTGACCATGTCCTATTGCCTTCATATAAACTCAAGTGTTAAATAAATCAGCTATGTAGAGTTTTAACTAAAAATCCACCCCGAAAAAAAAAAAATATATATTTAAAAAAAGAAGTTAAAACTTTCTTGAAGGATTACTGTAATTTCTAACTTTACTTTTAGTGTGTTACTGGATGACATATATAGTGCCAAGTTTTACAAAATTATACACATCTGTCACTGTCCATCAACCTGATGAAGCTAGTATTCAAACACAGTTTTCTCCAATCGGTGTACATTTCTGGTGAATAAACAACAGAGATACATATGTTTGCCTAACAAGATTTAACATTAGCAATGTTATCAAGATTTGTTTCCCATCCTTTAAATAATTTCATAGCACAGTGCCAATGCCAGTGTCATTGGATGTATTACATGTATGCCATATTTTGTAGAATATTTTATTTGTTAGTTCTCTTTCTAGATGATAATAGCAGGAGGAAAAAAGTAGTGTTGACCTGCCCATCAACAAATGATGCATTGATATATGACAAAAGCAGAACGTAACACGAGGCAATAAGACAACATCTACTAATTTACAGTGCTTTTAAGGACTGAACCTGGCCTGAAACCCCACATATACAATAGACATCCTTATGAAGCATAGAGTTAAGAGCCCATGTTGATATACCTATGCTGGATTAACTCAGTGTGTTTGTTTGTTTGATTGGGGTTTAACAGAGTACTCAAGAGTATTTCACTTTTATGACGATGGATTGTCCACTTCACATTCTTCCTTGCCTTATTACAGTGGAAAACCGAGAGGAAACCTCATAAAAACCACCCCTGCAATTGCCACAGCCACATCTTGTGACTCATTCATATACCTGAGGATCAACAGACAGACTCGATGCTGTGAATGGTACATCAAAGTAGACTCAGAGAATGAACTCAATTCTGAGCCAGCTCTAAGACAGCTAAATTCCATATAGTCCACCTCTTATTTTCCCTTATATGATACAATAGAAGCCCTGCAATAACCATCATCCTTCACATCACAATGATCTCGGGTTCTTTTGATTAGAAAATCAGATTTACTTTAATAAATGCCTTCCTTAAGTTTGACTGAATCAACAGAACTAACCTCATATGTGAATAGTTTCTGCGAGACGACACCAGGAACACCATCAATATCTGAGAGGACAACATTGGGAGGGTAGTCCGATAAACCTAACCATTCCTGTAAAACATATCAGCAAATTTCACTTAAATAAAAGATATATCTATTTATAATCAGACGTCTTCTTCAACTCTTGAGTGACAAGTCTTCTAAATCTAAAAGTTTTAGTTTCTCTTTTTTTTATATTAAAATAACGGATAAAACATTGTTAGATACAAATATTTTAGTTTTTACTTAAATGATTTAAAACAAAAGTAGGATTTAAGGAAAAAAATTTCCAATGTTCGCGTAAATAAAGATGTAAAATACATAGATACTAGTGTATGTTGTTTCCATGTCTCGTTCATGAATAGAGATATTTAAGGTTCAACTGTCACAGAACAGTGATTTTTCTTTCTTTACCTTGAGAGAGATAATGTTCCCACTCCAGCTTGATTTTGGAATAAACTCTGCTCTCTCCCAAGCCACATAGATTTTAGTTGGGATATTTGTGCCCTAGTAACAAAAAATGTCAGGAAAAAACCCAATACCTTTAATAAATGAGCACCCACTGAAATAATTACAGGGTTCGTACAATTGTAGTTGCAATTTTATTCTAAACTGCTGGTGATTTGGTCGTGTCTTCAACTCCCAGACAGGTTTTAAACTAAAAAAATGAGGAACTAGAATCCGTTCAAACTAAGAAAGTACTACCCAAAATAATGAAAATACTTAAGAACTGTACTTGTTTTCTAAATACCACACAAACATGTTATCTCGAATATTTATAAATAACGGAAGTATTTTTCTAATCAATTTTTGTAAATGTGAACAAACCTTCTGTACTGTTGTTGGTCTCAGCCTTGTGAATAGGTACTCAGTTTGTGGACTTATGAATGTATGCCAGTGGAGTTGATCAAACCGCTGAAAAATTAAATTAAGATTATATATACAGTGAGTTGACAAACCACAGGACCACAAACAAATCTAGTTAAGACAAGGTATCGGTATTACAATTTGGGCTACAGCCAACAGCCATAATATACAGAAATAAATAATCTTTTTTTTAGAGTTCTGTCTGCATAGGAGTCAGAAATGACTTTGTTTGTTTGATTGATGTTTTAGTACTCAAGAGTATTTCACTTATATGATGGATTTCTACTTCACACGGCTCCTTGCCTTATTACAGTGGAAAAATGGCAGGAAACCTTGAAAAACCACCCCAACAATTGCTGGAGCCACGTCGTGTAACTGCTTGAGGGTCAACAGGCAGACTCGATCCTGTGAATGGGAAATCCTTTTGGGTATACTGGATTAAACTTAACCCTTCATGTGTAGAATTACATGATGAGAACTGCTCACACAGTTTGACTGAAAGTTTAACTCACTGAAGTCACCAAACTAATGGACGAAAGTAAAACCCTCTTAATTTCAAAGGTCTATCATTGAATAAATTGATGAAAATCAAGCAGTAATCTGACAGCGTGAAGTATTTTGACGTGTGTTTTTGGTCAGTAATTGTTGTGGCGAGAAAGTTTGTGAGATTTATGCATGTTGGTTTTAAAACATTTTTACCCTACCTTATTTCAAAATTCAAAATTATTTATTTATCTTTTTCAAAAAACATTTTCTTGCTTCAGCAGGTTTATTATACAATAAAGACAAAAATCTATGCAGGACTATGAGCAGCAATGGCAACATTGTGTCCAGTTTTGTTTTATCCCCACATATAGCATGAGTACAGTGGAAATACCTTAGAGCAAAGCGTAAAAACAACCAATCAATTAATCATCCACCAATTATTTACCAGAATTTGTACCCTGGTTTTTGCATTTTTAAAGAGCCTCTTTTTTGTTAATCAGCATACACCATTCACAACTGCAGGTTCAAAAATGTTGAAATACAAATAATTTCCCTTTCTTCTGTCTTAACTTTCACAGAAATAAAGCATGTTTATAGAATGTATAATAAATCATTATTTTTTGATCGCAATTGAACAGCCATGTTATGTGTTGACTGGCCTTAAAAAAACAGATCAATGGATTATATTAGTATGTGTAATTAACCTGATTCACAGAAAGTACCATTCTAAGCTGCTGGAGGTGGTTATAAATTATGACTACGTTTTTCATTTTCAGACTCCTGCTTTTTCTTAAATCTATATTCTGGACTAGACGGAAATCGTGCTGTTTTTTAAATGAAATGAGGAAGCATCTATTTTTGTACATATTTGTTTGGTCGTTTGTTAGCCTTGGAATCCTACTGGGGATTAGACCATATACTGCAGAAAATTGAACAGTCCTAATTTTATCAAACATCATATAAAGCCACAATGAATCAATCAAACACCAGCAGTATATTGTCAAGTTTTTCCGCACATTGAGCCGTGTTCATGGTGAACTTCTGAGTATTAAGGCTTCTTTGCCTTGCCTTGGACTCGCCTTTCGAGAACTCATTCAAGTGATGGAAATGATCCCTGTAGTTCCAGGTAGGCAGGTCTGCATCATCCTCAAACATATATAATCAGCAGATAGGAATCTTTCCCTACCTTGACTAGTATATTAATCTGTGGTCCATTCTGCTCTTCTAACTTCAACAGGAACATTTCCCTACCTTGACTAGTATATTAATCTGTGGTCCATTCTGCTCTTCTAACTTCAACAGGAACATGTTCTCAGATTTCATTCTGGGGAGTAAACAATAAACAAACTGAATCAGACCACATGCTAAATAAAGAAGCAATTGCCATGTTCTTTGACAGTTACTATTCTAAAAGCCTCTGATTCTAGAGCTTTTCTGTGTTAAACTTTAATATGTTTTACAAATTCTTCCAAAGACAACATACATGTGCTGAGTTTGTACAGTTACCTAAATTTTGTCCCATATCCTTTTTAACTGTGTAAAAACCACTCCAGTGAGGCCATCCAAAATAATATATTTGTTTCCCATAAAAAAGATTACAAAAAGTAGGTAGGAAGGTAGGAATTCCTTTTTTTTTTTTTTAAATTTATAACATAAAAAACCATTTGTTTTAAACTGTGCTATAGAGTATCAAATCTGAAAAAAGACTTATACTTGTTATTTTAGGCCTAGCTGTAGTATACTTCACTTATTTAACTAGTGGGTAAGTGCATTCATTGGAAAAACAACATAACCCATCCCTTTTTGGTGAGAACGTTTTTCTTTTTCTAATTCATCAAAAACAGTTCCCCATTTGACAAAAAACAGCAATTAAAAAAAAAAAATAACAACCGTTCCCTTTATTTTTTTTTCACATTCAATTTTTGGTGTAGGTAGGGTTAGGAGAAACAAATAGATTATCATGGATGGACTGATTGCAAGAGTCACCTCATGTGACTCAGTGACCTGTGAGTGGTCCATCAAAGGAGGATCAGTAGTCCGACAAGCTAGCCACTGGGCAGAGCCCCGGGTCAGACAAGTCACATGTTGCAGCACCCTGTGACACAGGCCTGACAAGCAGGTAATGTTGTTTTGCAAATGATTTATTTTCATGTTGCAGCATTATTAAAGCAAAACTATCCTCAATTAATCATGTATCCTACCAGATTTTCACTGAACATGTAGAAAGTAGTTCATCTGAACAGATATAGAAATGTTTAATCAAAATTAAGCAAACCCAAATTAAGGGACAAACCTGAAAATCTGACTCATAGCAGTGACCTTACCACAGACAGACAGGAGAGAAGGTTTCAGCTCATCCCTGTCCACAAAAAATAGATAATAGTGTCAATAAACATGTCTCAATACAGAGGTACATTTATGCATTTATTTTTCAAAAAATTTATTTTTTATAAAAAAATTGTTTTGGCATCACAGTTGAAACCCTAGAAATAGTACCAAAATTTTAAATCACCAACCTTTAAATGAATTTGGATGTAATTGTGGGGGGTGGGGCAGAAATTATACTGATATATTTTTTTAAAATATGATGCAAGATAGCAGCACAAAATTTGTACAGGGGAGGGTATTAATGTGACGTTTGGAAGGGTAGTTATGCAGGGATTTGTGCTCAAAATGACTGTCAACATTTTGCAATAATTCCATTACACTGATATTGTATTGTACTTGTCATGGTTTTATATTGGTTAAAAGCTTTTGCATCAATATATGTTAATAATGAGAAGGTATATAACTCTGATTTTTGCAAAGGGATGATGTATCACTTAAATGTCTACTAAAATGTATAATGCACAGATGATCCACCTTCCAACTAACATCGTACTCAAGGGTATTTCACTTTTATGATGACATTACAGCCCAATCGGTGAAGGAAACCACCCTCAACACACTGGCAACAAACAAAGACAAGACAATAACAGGACTCAACACAGGGACCACAAACAGAAGGACTTCCTGTTCCCCTTTAGGGAATTGCTGAATTGCTGTTAGTTAATTTTTTTCGTTGGGGGTTAAACATCATACTCAGGAGTATTTCAGTTGTAAAGTAAGAGGGCTGGCTACCAAAACCTACACACAAAATGATCATTCATTCTATATACATATTAACTTGAAACATTTTTGAAAGAGTTTTTTTTCAAGACAGATGCACAACTTCAAGCAAACCCTATATTAAACCTTACCGAAATTTGACTCACGAAAGCATTCAGTGGAACAATAATTATACACTGTATTCCGAGCTTCCCTGCATTTCAAACCTTGGCCATCTGGTCGTTAAAACAATCAAGGTTCTAGGTAACTCCAATCAATTGCTTGGAAGCCAAGTCCCATTATACATGAATTATCCACCAAGGCTTGAAATGCAGAGTAGCTCGGAATAGTAACCCTTGGCTAGAGAAGATGAAGCTCTATTGGCTGAGATGACTTTATTGCCATGTACTAACCATATATAGATTTGTTTGCTTGATTGGGGTTCAACGTAGTACTCAAGAGTATTTCAGTTATATGACGACAGATTGTGTACTTCACACCACTTCACACGTTAAAACCACCCCCGCAATTGCCGGAGCCACAACATGTGACTTGCACATATACCTGATGGTCAACAGGCGGACTCGATACCGTGGACGGTACAGCGTAGCAGGTTCAGTTTAGTAAGTGCGCACACTACCACTAAGCCACGGCTCTATTCATCATTGATATTCAAATTGAAATTCCAGCCAATTTCTATCTCTGTGGCAAACACCCAAACTGACAGATAGCCCAAACAAAGCTACCATGTTGAATGGCCTTAAAATCCAACAAAGAACATTGTCCTGGGTCAACTTACCTGTTGCTGATTACCACAAAAGCATCAGAAACATTGACAGCTTTTGCTGAAGACACCTGGGAAATATTTGGGTTCAGGGATTGCTCCAAAGTGATAAAACTATTTAGTTCTATTAAACCAACATGATCTGTAAATAAAAATTCAAAAAGTTGTAAAGCAACGATCAGAATATTGAAATAAATACATCAAAGTACAAAATTTTTGTAATAGCTTATTCTTGAATTTTAATTTAAATAAATGAGCATTGTATGGTAAAAATGCATTTGGCAGACTCTGAACTGTGATTCTTATCTAATATTTAATCAAAATTATTATTACAAATATTGCACTTTTTAGAAATTAAAAAAATATAAACTTCATGGTTTTTATTGATTTTTATAATAAAATATGGTCTCAAAAAACACCTCAACATTCACACTGGACAAAAAACTGACACTTTTTGGAAATCTAGCCATATTATGTATTAATTTTGTATCGGATGTTATTTAAATTATATGATTTTAGATGGTGCACTTTCCTCTACCTTATTTACGGAATACTGTGGAACAGGAGAAACACCGTCCTTCACATTCACCCTAAAATACCTGAGACTTGCTTTTACACTTTACATCGGGCCCGCAGCTGTGGCCTAGTGGTTAGCCAGTGCGCTAACTAAAGCCTACTTGTCTTCGATGTACCTTTCACAGGAATGAGTCCATCTGTCGACCTTCAAGTATGAGAAAGTCACACGATGTGGCTCTGGCAATCGTGGGCATGGTTTTTGAGAGTTTTCTTCTCGGTTTTCCACAATAATAAGGCAAAGAACAGTGTGAAGTGGACAATCCGTCATCATATAAGTGAAATACCCTTCAGTAGGACATTAAACACCAATCAAACAAACAAACAAATCATTTGCTGACCTTTATTTTCTCCCTTTAGGACAGATCTAAAGAGGATTCGGATGAAAGGGATCGGATAATTATCAATGGATAATCAGCACTTATTTGTCACACCAACCACTGAGCCACTCCAACTAGCCCTGTAAATATCTCCTGTATTTATAGTCAAAGAATGAACATACCCTCAACAACCAGATAATTCCAGTCAAGGAGAAGAATAGTTGTATTCAGCACTTCAAACCTGTTGCAACCTTCCTGTAAAATAACCAGAAAGAGTCTGTCATTTATGAATAGGTTATCTGTAAATCCTTAAAATTGCCTTTAAAAAGTACAGTACATGTTATTATAAAAAAAGAATAAGTATGATACATGTGACAGACTTTGTCAATATAATAAGTAAAAATGTTAGTTACATCAAACAAATAAAACAAATAAAAGACAAATACATGTAATAAAATATAATAAAAATATATTAAAACATTATTCAAATCTGACCCCAAAATTCAAGGAGAGAAAAACAAGGATCTTTCAATACCTTTAGCAGACAAGGCACATAGCCAGTATGATCTTGTAAAGCTATATAGCTTGAGTGCGTTGCCTTCTTCCCTCTGTCTTTTGGGAAGGTGGTGATCTTGCCAACTAAAAGGCAATCCTTTCGTTGTAATTCAGAAGAATGTAAACCATCTGGACTTGCTTTAAAACTGATCGAAAAATTTGAAGAACTTTTTTGGAGGTCCTGAACAGTTATTTTTTCAGCAGATAAAAGCGATTGAAGATTACAAATCTCATCCTTTTGACCAGATACAATTTTAATTACATCTTCTCTTGAAAACACTTCCATAGCTGTTTTTAAATCTTTGTTTTTTGTGCCCCTCTTTGACCTGCAATATAAGAAAGTAGTTCATTGTGTACCGCCATACAATACAGATGTCAACAAAAAATAAAAGAATAACAACAGCTCACCAAATTAAAATGAATTAATTGAGTGGCTGTTTCAGAAGTGACTTAAAATAAATTGTGATATCCACTTATAGTTAACTATTTGCACACTAATTGAGTTGTTTTTATGGGGGCAAATAGCCAATTTTTCTCAACGTGTCACTGTTGCACTGATAGCCTTTAAAATATAAAAGATCAGTCAAGTAAGAAACAATATGCAAATTTTTAGAAATTATGCTAATGCGGAAATATGTGTTAACTTTAAAACTGAAAACTTTTTTCAAAAAGTAACATTTTAAAATCATTATTATTATTGTCACTTTTATGTGAGTATCTTAGGTCTCGATAGTGTAAAATCTACTATTACGAATTGTGTAAATGCGCACGAAACAAATCTATGCCCTTTCGTGCATTTGTTTTGAGCATATAGGGTGTTGCCCTTCTGCTGACAAAACGGAGAATATATATATATATATCAAGCTTCTTTCCCGTCGAAACTGATCATTGAAGATCAAATCTATTCAGCTTTCAGTAGAACTGCGGGTTAGTCTCGCACAGTCACCTGTCCCAAGTACTCCTTCCGTCATAAGTCCATGGCCTTTGATTAGACCCAGATGGTATACAAGTAGGTATAATTTTTGAAGCAACTGAGACTGGATTAAGATAATACTGACAAATTAGCCTAAAGTATCTGTAGACAAGCTGTCAGAAAGAGGAGCAAATAAAATTTGGAAACTCCCGCTTCATGAAAAATAACATCATAAAATAGTATCCGCGTACGATATACATGATCTTTCTAAAGAAAAATAAACTGCACAAATTAAGTGATATATGGATGAATTTCAAATAAGCAGACAAGTCTACTATTTGCCGTCATACGATCAGCGCACAATTTTTGTAATGATAGTTGCTTTCCTTAAACATATTGGGATATTATTTGAGTAGGCCATAACACGCCCTCTGGTGATGAACCGGATATTCCAAGCTGTTGCATCGACCAAAACAACACAACACGCGTGATTTTGAGTCAAAGCAGACGTGTTGCATTTATAAGCTTATCTACGTGAAATGTTGTGACACCAGATTAACAAGATGGGTAGAGAGCTTGTGTTTTTATTGGTAGTTTCGTGTGCAATCCTTTGTTTTGGTATTGTTTTTGCAGTGGATGCGGCAATCCCAGCTGCAGTTGGAACAGAGAAAGAGGAAAGTCAAGAAAATACACTAGACGAAGCTAATCAGACAAACAAGGATGAGATTCAGAATGGTGAAACAAATGGGGAAACTTTATCAGCTGTACCCCAGTCTACAACGAACATGTCATGTACTGGTAACAATACAGAGTGTGTCAGCAAGCCGCCTAGCAAGGATGAGGGCCTTCCTGAATACCCACATAATCCTATGAGAACACTGTATGAGAATCGAGAAATGCTCAAAAGGGCTTTTTATGTCCTCATAGCCGTCACTGCAGTCGTTGTGCTTTATTTTGTAGTTAAAAACGTCTTGTAAGTATTTGTTTTCTTTTTCACTTCAGTTACGGTCTATCCCTATTTCTTTTTGAGTGTCATTTATTATTTGGAAATGCGTGTATATATGGATGAGGTACTCAGATAATAAAAGATTTAGCTCTCATCTGTAAATCAGTCTTATGGTCTCTGCTAGATCCAAGTACCATCATTACAATAGCGTATGCAATACTGACAGTAGGCCTACATATTCAACAAAAAACATCTTGTAGATTGATATTTTTTATCCAAACTACACAGAAAGTCAATCTTTTCAAACATAATCAATGCAAAAAAACGTCTGTCGCTTTCATTTAATAGCTCCTTACCTGCACTCATCAATTTTTTTAGCAGAATAAGCTTTGAGGACAAAGGCCCATGGGAATCGAGTGTACACAAAATCTAACACTACAAGGGAAAGGGCTATCAGGGCTAACCTAGTCTATCCCTATTTCCTATACTTATAACAGTACGTTGGATGGAGCCATCTGGGTTTCTGTTAATGTAGAAGCCTAAATGAAAAAATATGTTTAACAATTTTTCAGTATTAAGTGGTAACTGTAAATGGTGTCAACCAGTTTCAAACTCTTTAGGACACACTGCATCATTGTAAAGATAAGGGTTCTTTGATTTTTGTTATTATTTACCAGTGTTTTGAATATATACATGGTCGTTGAAAGAATAAATAATATATGTACATTTACAATTCATTAAATATAGCACATATATGATTGTGAAAAAAAAAAAGATGAAGTGAACATTTTGAATTAGAAGAGTGTACATTCTTAAACGAATTGTTAAAGGTATTCCCAAATGGGTTTTAAATCCGATTTAAAGTGACTGGATTACAAAGATAATACTATAAACTACCTGTAAAATAAATCCTGTGTTTTTCTGACG
>JAVFBW010062100.1:0-17467 GCA_034783835.1 Mopalia ciliata
TGGTTGTATATTCTATCCAAGGTGATATTAACAGTCCTTTTGAGTGGTACATTTGTGAAGAGTGACACTACATCAAACGATACAAATCTATATCCTTGTTCAAACAAATTCCTTGTTCAAACAAGTGAGGTGGGATAGCATTAATTCTGTGGACTGCGTCAAATGAGTCTTTCAGTCTGTATTCATTAGAGGCCAGGGGTTATAATAGTTGCGATAGGTATTTGCCGATTGGGGAATAAAGTGTCCCAATTGTATCAACTACAGGTCTGAACTGCGGGATATCAGAGAAATCTTTGTGAATCGTTGGTAGTCCATGAGCTCTTCCTGGGTGGGTTGATTGTGGGCGAACGTTCTTATGTTGTCATCAGTCTCGTTGCGTTTCAGGAGATTTCGGAGGTAAACCTTGCACAGTTCTTAGTTGAGTCAGTGTGGGGTCTCTGTTGAGTTGTTTAAATTTCTTCTTGTCTGAAAATAGGTTTTCCAAACTTGTTTGATAATCTTGTTTTGTTATCAAGACGATGCCATTGCCTTTGTCGGGTTTAAATATTGCTTATTTCTGTCTTAAATCTTTTAGAATAGAGATTCGTTTGTTGTCTGTTCTTAGACGACGGTCATCAAGTCCAGAATATTATACACTAAAGCTCTAAGTGAAGTCTTGATTTTATCCTTTTTAAGAAATGATGAAGGGATAAGCCGTTGTTTGTGTAATTGTTCCCATAAAGATTCAATGGAAACAACAACATCCGATTCTTTAGGTTTGGTAGCCAATCCATAATTCAGACCAAAGTTCAGAACTATCTTTCAACCATGGAAGACTAAAACATCATGGATCAGAGCTGTTATAAATCGTGCACAAAAAATCTGTAGTACTTCCCATCTTCTCACCGTTGAATTAGGTAATATTAAAAAGTTTCTAGCTTGGAATGGATTTCCCAAATTTACCGCTAACCAGCTCATTAATAAGTTTACATCACTCAAACCTCACAATTCTAATGTTAATTCAAATTCAGATCCTATGATATTTGTTAGACTCTGTTACATAGAAAAATAAGGTGAATCAATGGTTAGGAAACTCTTAACAAAGTCAACAACATGTTAAATACTAAAGTACACTTTGTTGTCTTGTATAACAACTCTAAAACATCTTATTTTACATTCCATGAAAGATAAAATAGTAGACAAAAGTTTACAAAGCATGCTAGTGTAGGCACATAAGTAAAACAGAAAGGTGTCTATCAGGCGCTTAACTGAAGAGGCAGAAGATGAAAATAGCGAATTTTTTAGACATATTCAATAATTTGAAGGATTTAATTTCATTATGACACTATATCAACTCTCAATTACTGAGCAATTACCACCTCCTAACTTAATTTCCGTCATTCTTAACGAAATTAAATTACTGACAGATCCAACCACTGGGTAGAAATACTAGTAAAAAGAAGCCTTTTGGATCAAAGGGGATAACCCGCACCTTAACAATGGATTAAAAGCCAGCAGACAACTATTCATGTTCACCTAACGCCGCCCCGCCACGTCATTTAATATACTGATACGTTATACACATTTACTTGATAATCTGTGCATATTGCTAAAAACTGTGTATTAGTCTGACACTTCATAACTGTATATATGTGTATGTTTCTCTGTATTTACTTTACTCTTGATGACAGTTTGATAATAAACCAAAATATTGAGTCAATATGAACTTTTCGTCCTTCTGCGGAGTAGTCACCCTTACTCTAACACATCCCTAACATGCGCAATCGATTTTGGATAGATAGCATCAAAACAAAGCCTGCACGAAGTGTTTAATTTGGAAATTATTTATCCAGGTGTTTTAACTGGTAAAACAAAGTGATCGATAAGATCACACGGGCATACCTGCTTTACACTCCTTCCGTTCAAGTCTACACAAGTTAGATTGTATTGAAATCATTCAAGAATCTCGAAAATCGACATCTTTTTTTGTTATTAAAGCTTTTTTCTCTGACATTCCTTGTGCAAACTTTACATTATTTCCCAAACTGTAATAACGGCAAGAAGTCTTTATAGAAACAAAAGCACATATACTATCGAAACTGTGTTTGTCTTTTTTTATTGCAGGCACACCCCATACACATAACTTTATTTCGAATTTTCAAACCATTCACATATCAGAAAACGGCATCCATATCAACTGTTGCCCTGTCCCGATGCTTTGTATAGGAAGGCTTGGAGTAATCTGATCTTGGTGTTGATTAGTTGTTTCGTTAGAAAACTAACCAATCAGAACATAGTACAACAAAAGGGCTTTGGCATGCAGCCTATCTGGAGATGAGCTATAGTCATTAGATATGATGCGGTCAGATTTGTATCACAGGATTAAAGCACACTCCGAGAGGCTTGGTGTCTGTGGTTTAATGCCATACTCTAGGAAATTTAACGTGTATGAGAGCCGATTGTCCCCTCACATTGATCCTTTCCGAAATACGGTGGAGACCCAGAAAGAAACCTCATAAAAACCACCCATACATTTGACAGAGCCACATTGTGAGACTTACTCATATACTAGTATACTTCGTCAAAAAAGAAAGGCATAGGCAAAATGTTAATAGAATTATCTCTTTAATATAAAACGGATAATTCAGGAATTTTCGAAAGTAACACAGTGAAAGTTGGTACAATTATGTGGTAATGTTCTCGCTATCAATCGACGGCAGCCGAGGCGTATTCGTCACCGAAAAGCGCCGCACCAGGTTGCTGAAGTCAGTACATTGTGTGACCACCTTGAGTTACAATCACTGCGCAACACATCCTTGGCATACACAGAATGAGTCTTTGAATCCGTACATGTGGAGTCCTAACCCATTCTTCATGCAGTGCATGGGAGATTTGGAGAAGCGTCTGAGGCGCTGGGTAACGCTGGCGTAAAGGTTTGTCCAGTTCTTTCCAATGATGCTCAATACGGTTGCGATCTGGCGATTTTGATGGTCATGGCAACATATTAATGTTCTCATCCTCCCGGTATTCCACTGTCAAACGTGCCGTATGCGGCTTGGCATTGTCCTTCTGGAGGATTACCCTATGTCGATCTATTAGGGGAAGCATCTGAGGGCGCAGAACTGGCCACCAGCTTCTCGAAGTCGGTTCCGAATGGCTTGTGCAGACACCTTTCGCTAGCCAAGCCTAGCTGTGTTTGATGCTGTGGATCGGTGAAGCAAGTGTTGAATTCATATGTAGCGATCTTGCGCTTCAGTTGGTATGCTAAGTCTGCCACTTCGGGCCGGTCTTCTGCAGCTTGAAATCGCTGAAATCTGTCCCAAAGACGTGAAATAGTGCTCTGTATCATGACGTTCGTGTGCTGTGCGACTTGCGATTCACAAGATTAAGCCTAATTTACCAACCTGTCAAATATGTTTAAAGTTAAATATATAGTGGCTGTCATCCAACAATCGTATAACCGATGTATTAAATCTATCGGCCAAATTGCTATAACTGTTCCATTGGAGTCATTGACTTAAGTTGATATTCAGAAAGCGGCTAAGTCACCAACTTAGCTCAGCCAAATTGACAGGAATTAAGTTAATGTTAAGGTATTTCTATCACGTGATCACTAAGGGAATTCCTACCATTTTAAGGGATTCCCTTGTAGCTATTGTCTGTTGGAGGTCGATTGTTTTAGTTGGCGAGAGATCGGTGCTCGATTTAACATTTTAGTTTCTTTAAATTTGCCATTTTAGTTTATTTATGTATCCAACAACGTAATTGTAACAGCTTACTTTAATTGCTGTAGTCGATGTGACCCAAAAAGAAGCAAAATTAGGATGAAATCGCGAGTTCTACCAATCACAGCCGGGCAACTTATGAATAGCACAAGCGTGATGTTCGATTTCAAGAACTTATATTTTAAGATTTTCAAAACTTGACTTAAAATTGTTGATCAGTTTTGGTGTTCAAATCTGTAAACAACCCTTTGTAACCAAGGCAACGGACAAGCGGTGGAACTTCTTTCGTGTAGTGGTACGTATACAAGTGTCGAGCCGTCAGTAGTGTCGTCTGCTTTTTGGGTGTGTGACATTTGAACTGATCTGTTGATTTGACGTTTCCAGTGTACTTAGCTCTTTATATAGTTTAATAATGTCCGAAGATAAAAATTAAAAAAACGTAAAGCTATATGAGATGAGTTGCTTAAGCTGTAACCTTATATATAAGAATTAGATGATCTAAGTCTTAGCTTATATTTCCTGTGTGTAATTTACACCCTAAAAACAACTACAAAAAAATAAATACACCTTACCTTCTTATGTTGCGTGCGCATGAGTACTTTTAGCAACTCATCGGAAGTTAAAATCTAAACTTTGAGTCGCCATGCTCGATACATAGCCGATTTGACAATGCAGTCAACGGTAAACCAAACAGAGCGCCATCTTGCCATGTTCTTGGCTACTTACACTGATGCATTTGGTTGCTCCTCGTCGGTGTATTCAGTATACAGACGAGATTCGGTCCTAACTAGACATCTTCCAAACGTCAAGACATTTGGCAGGTAAGTTGATTAAATTTATTATACACACGTAATGTGTTTCATTTACCACATGGATAATTAAATAACACATACTTACCGGTATAGTTAGTTTATTGTAAAAATGCAAATACACACGTCATTGAAATGTAAATACAGTCAATAAACTGTGTATATCATATAATATGAATGCAGTCAACATATTGTACAGCTCAAAATATTACTGTAATAGTCTGACACGTATGACAGGTATTGTAATATGAATAACGTACGTACTGTTACGATATATGCTACAAACGGACACTCGTAGTTGCAGCTCGTCGCTCACGTGATTGAGACAAAACTCTCTCTCCCTGCTGAGGTGTCGCAGCCCGCGTTATGTAGGGCCTACACTTTTTACTCTTGTCAATATAGATTTTAATCCACTAAACTGTTTGTCAGTGAAATCATACTATAGATGGCAAAATCTAACACATGCTGTTCAAGTGGTGGTGAAAGATATCTATTTAACCATTTCCAATAACATTTTGATAATGGTATTTGAAAAAATCTATGCTATACTCTTTCTATTATTTATATCAAAGATAAATTTACCAATCTTGATTTTTTTCCTCCAGATCTCTAGGTCGCTTTCAAAAAACTTGACAAGCACCCTCCGACTAGGAGCAGTACAATTAAAGTAGTTTTGTGTTACCAGCTATGTTCACTCTTTGAAAGTAGTTAACCCGCCGCCATGTAAGTTAATCACTGCGTAAAACACCAATCAACCATCAATCAACTTAAGTGTGCAACAGCAGGGCCTTATTCTACAAAAATTGTAACCGACAAATCTGGTAACGTCTGTACATGCCTGTCCATATGCAATGCGGGCCCGTGGTCCTAGCGAGTGCGCTTACTAATCATACTCCAATGTACTGTTCACATGATCGAGTACGTCTGTCGACCATCTAACATCTATATGAGTGAGTCAAACGTTGTGGCTCTGGCAATCGCGGGATTGGTTTTTACGAGGTTTCGTCCAGGTTTTTCGTAATTAGGCATGATGTGGACACTTCGTCCTCATGTAAGTGAAATACCCTCCTTGGGTACGACGTTAAACCTTAAACAAACATGTGCAATGCTGTCATTACTTACAACTAGAGGAAGATTAACTTCCCAAACTCAGGATTGTGCTAAATTCCATTATTGTTGGAATACACCGAACATCCAATGAATTATATTCAACATCAAAATATTTCTAAGTGGTATAACACAAATTGTTTTTTAAATAAAGTCCCCAAAAAATCTTAACGTAGATTTAGTTTTTCTTGTCCAAGATATTTTTTTTTTTCTTTCCAAATATTTTATTTTTGTAAAAATTTTATTTTTCTTGTCAAAGAATTTTTTTCTTGTCCCAGATTTTTTTTTTCTAGTCCAAGATTTTACTTTTCTTGGCCAAGATTTTATTTAACTTTCCAAAGATTTTATCTTTCTTGTCCAAGATTTTACTTTTCTTGCCAAAGATTTTATTTTTCTTGCCAAAGATTTTATTTTTCTTCTCACTGTAACAGTGAGAGGTCAGTGCAGTGTAATCACTGCATGTGTGGTCACACGTGGTCTACAAAACGAGGTAGGTCTGCTGACGTGCCAGTTTGTTGGAGACATATCCGGAGATCATGGATAGTCCGTCGACTACATCCCATAACTCTGCCAACGTCAGTGACCGACATTCCTGTATTCAGTATACCAATGTTCACGTTGAATGTTTGACAGTCGTGGCATTGCAAACCAAGGGATAATTTACTGTAAGAACTTGTTTTCCCGAGATGTCCCTCTACTGTGCTTACGTGGGCTCAATTGCACGTGTCTCATTAGGTCATGTGACTAGGAACACAAGGAAACATGCTTTATCTTTGACGTATGTTCGCACGAACTGCATGATTGTGCACGTCGGAGTGGCTGTGTGTCATGATGGCTTTGACAACACATTTGTCTCTAATAATAATAATAATAATATCTCTTGTATTGAGTTTTAAGAAAATATTTAGAAATTTATGAGTATGAAGTTTCTTTTTTGTCTAAGTATATTTCGGCTACCAAATGTCTGATATCAAACAATTGAATTATATATTTTGCATGTACGAAGTAAATGAGGTTTTATTTCAAAATAACACTTTTTGAGAAAAACGCCTCTGATAATAATCTTCTTGTATTGGTCATCATTTTTAAATACATTACTTTACCACCAAATATGTATGCGTTACGTATTATGTGCTTACATAACCTCCCTAATTATTGTGTGCTTATTATTTTGCATTTGATAAAAACTGACAATTTATCTGCTCGATATTTAAATTACTCTCTGACATTAATTCAAATATACTTTAACATTTCATCGGCATATATATAGACATATTAACAATAACATTGTTAAACTACTCTGTTGGTAATTCATAATAGATTGTCGATATATACTTGTCGAAACTACTTTTGTAGTTTCTACTTCCAGTATCTCCCAAACACAGCTCGCTCTTTCTGGTTACTCTTCTTTGCTCCAATTTTCATATTGACGAAAATTCAAACAGCAGCGGTAACATACTTAGCTCCTACAAATCGTCTGCGTTTCAAGAGCTTTCACATCAAGTATTGCGTACTCCTGAATACTTGTCACGCTAACAGAGGCCCACGTTATTGTCACGTCTTCGTGAACTCTGAAAATATAAATATAATAACATTAAATACGCAATTGGTATACAATATTTGCCCCCTTTCTTTCATTAATAATAAAAATAATAATAATAATATAATAAAATAAAAAATAAAGCTGCTAAAGCATCTTTGGCCTGGGGTCTAATATTTTATATTTAAACAGAAAACTGAGAAAACGTAATGTAAAGAGAAGTTGTTTAGAAATAAGGTATCAAATTTAGAAACGTAAAATAACGCATGGTTATATCTGTTGTACCAATTTCATGCTTATTATATTTTTTTCAAATGCAAACCTCTTCATGTCAAACAGGGGAAAAGATGGTCACAACATATTGACATTTAACCGAAAGTGCACGAAAGGACATATTTCAATATCAAACGTTTAACTTTATAGCTTATTCACTTCTCTCCGAGGTACTTAAGTGTAGTTTTTAAAACATATATGAAAAGATGTGTACAATATCGAGCAGATAAAAGCTGGATTTGAGCTTTATGTATCTAACAACACACAAAACCATTAAACTTTGTATTTAATGTACTTCAAAGGTTGGAAAATGTAACATAAAAGTCACATAATTTTATTTGAATTCACTCTTGCGCCTGAATAGAAAGGCTAAATGACCAACAATAACAAAACATTCTTGGGGTTTGATTGATTGGTGTTTCACGTTGTGCCTAAGGATATTTCAGTAAATGACGGTTGTGTATTCCAACTATGATTGAGACTCTCACAACTATAACATATATGGTGCGCCGACACTGTTGGAAAGTGAATCTTCCCCAAGTGTTAAGTAAATGCATCTGTGCTATACTCTTAAATCAACTGCCATTAGTCATAAAGCGAACTTCATTTGAAGAACTACTTACTGACTGGATATGCAACGTTTCATGTCTCTCATTCATGTGATTGGGCTTGTATATATATTTCGAATAAATGAAGAGAGAATAAAAAAACACTTAAAGTAATATATATATATTGTACATTTAATTAATCTTTTTACAAGACATTACCTATCTATTTATGAAAAATACAAAATTAGTTTATAAAACAATTAAGGTTTTACGGAGGAAATTGTTGTAAATTACTTATTGTTGTTATGTTAAACGTGTTAAGGGAAAAACAGTACTACAGCAGTAAAAGAAACCCGATTTATCTTCGTTGTCAACAACAAAAATAGGATTGTTGCAATGTTTCAATCAGCTTGTGTAATTGACCTCCATTTGACCATCATGAGTTTAATTTATTCCAATCTTATTTAACTGCCTTTTGGGTAGTTTAAGAAGCAGTAATCTAATGACCGTACATCAAATACGTAAATGTCCAAGCGAGTGTAAGATAATCTATACAAAAGTATACGATGCATAACAATAGGCGATAAATTATATATACAGCACTATTTGACGGAAAAATGAGTATTTGTGCACGAATGAACATTTCTCATAGCCCTTAACAATAATCAATCAATCTGTAGTTAAATTATAAATGCAAACATAATAATAGCCCTTCACTCTTAAACGTGGAGTGAGCCACCAATCAATTTACGTATGCATGTGGAGGCAATATGGATAAACAATGATGTGCGAAAATAGATTATGTTGTCTTTTAAAGGGCAGGCCAATTAAAGTCATAAGAATCTGTGTGTCAAGACCTTAGCCACTGTATCGTCCTATTTACTTAAACACTTATATCCAAGCTGCAAATACAACACCCAGTAGCCTTTTTGCCTATAGCTTTAAGTGTGTCCGGTTTAAAAATAAAATTTTCTAAGACAACATTTTTTTGTGTTTCAATTTCGTTTGGTTTTTATAGAACGCACAGATACCAATTGGTAGACCAATCAAAGAACTTGTGAAACAGAAATCGTGTTTTCTTTTTTCGTTTTAATGAGAATTCTAAAGAAAATTAAGGCTTTCAATAATCTCGGTCATAACTACTAACTCATTGACCATTTCATATCAGTTGTGTAGCTGTTTACATTTATAGGTATCCCTCTCTGGGCTTTTCGTTTGGATGTACTGTTTGATAGCAGCGCAGTAAATTTAAAAAAAAAAAACATCGTTAGTAAAGGTCACCAGTGTATTTTTTAAAGTACAGGTCATGATCTATCCTGCTAGTTTTATTGAATGACTGTACCTGCAGTAGTTGTGTAGCTACATGTCTATCATCTTTGACCTTCTTCTCCATAAAAAGAAACTTGAGGCAATCTTCCTAACCTGTCACTATTAAAATCGTCACTAAACGAAAACAGCTGCTGCTATCTAAATAGTAATATATAAGCTTTTATGACAAACATATTAAGACCATTCTAACTAAGAATCCATATAAAAGTCTTTTAATGGACCCCAATTTGTTTTTAAAGAAATAAAACGAAAACAGATTTTTTGTTTGTATACGAATACATCGTCCAAATGATTCAAATTTTATATATTTGTCACCTTTTGGTGTGTGAATTGATCCTACAAGATTCTTTGAGATAACTATTGCTGTTCTAAAATGGTGGGTTTTTTTTTTCTGATTTGATCACTTGGATCCACTTTTCTTTTATAAAATGGATACAGTATTTGAAGGAGGCCATGTGGGTCTCATTCCACTAGAATGTCACCAGCGCGCATTTTGATGACTTTTTTAGTGTCCATGCAGTAGTAACCAGTGTCTTGTTCAATGCAAATGGCGATATTTTCGTTACGGACTTTTCATTTTGACTACTTATTACAATAAGTTTAGGACAGTTTTCTTTTTCGTTTAAATTGATTTCGTTTACATTTCCTTTTTTCCAATGTTTGTAGCGGGGTTTGGGGGACATAATATTGTGTAGTTGTTTCACCACCCATGTTTCCCACCCATCAAGGAGTGCCAGCAAGGGCGATACCTCCTCAGCGGTATCCAGAAGAGGTAGGTAGCGAGGATTCCATGGGTAGTATACTTAAACAGGGAACTAAATAATAATTCTGCTATGCTGAGGGCGGGAATTGTTTCCCAGCAGAGCCAAAAAATATAGTTTGGTGTTTCCCACTTAATGGAACCATAAGCCACTGCCTTCTGCAATGACCTTATGGTATTATGATGGGTTTAACCTTTTCCTAATATTTTTCTTACAATTATGGTTTTATTAATTTCGAAGGAATTAATTTTGGATCATCACAGAAGTCAGCAACAAGCCGATTGATCAGAACGGCCAATCTGAACACCCGTCTAGGAGACTATTGAGCCAAAGTGATGTGTTGTAGCAAATATGGCTATGTGGCACCCTTTTGCCAGCCAAGATACCCCTCAGTCACCAGAATCTCATTCTCCTCCGACACGGGATGCAACCCACGGCCAACAGGCTGCCTCTTTCTCGCCTCTAACTATCAACCGAGGACGCCGAGGGAGTATTCTGAGGTCTTGCTGATGTTAATTCGCCCACCCGCTCCACCACGGGTTAAGCCAAGGTTGATGTTAAATAATTTGTCAATTATTTTTTCGTAACGATCTTACAATTATAGTAGGGCGGGGGAATAAGTTAACTATTTGTTGTTCAAAGGAGACAACTTTCAAGAGCGCTTCAACTGTATAAATACACAGTGTTACAGATGTGTCACAGTTCTTCACCCTTGAATAATAGTGTAACACTTTTGTAACAAAAATTAATTAATTTATCTATTGTTATTATTAATAATTTATTGTTATTTCCTTGCTCTTTTTAAATGAAATACGGCAATGTAAATTAAACTAACACATTTGTGTAAAAAATAATATGTGATTGACGGTCCGCGAAATCCATCACGGAAAGCGACCCTTTTAACAACATGTGTCACAGTTTTTGTTATTATTGTATATTGTACAATTGTTGTGAAATGTAATAACACTGCATGCGGGAAGTTTACTGGCGAGATGCTATACTGGTTTGCAAGCAAGGAAGACAGTGTGTTGAACGAAAGTTCCTCGATTTCATTCTTTAATATTTCAATTTTACAGCTGCTCACAGAAATAAAGGGCAAGGGTGTATAAGGGCTTTCCAATTAACCGCCATCTTTGTGCCGGTGTGATTAATTTTTTTAACACTTCACATTATTATTCACTTTCGGATGACTTTCTGTGAGAAGATAGCTCCGATGGTATATGAATTTAATCTCATTGAAGCTTACCTATCAAACATAAATTCAGTTTGAACAAAATATATGTAAATAAAAATAATAAAAAATATTAAAAAAACTATGGTTATCCTTAACTTGAAAACAACGTACCTTGCTTTAGTTGATTTCCTTTCTGCAAAGAGAAGCGTACAGAAACTGTTAACTTAAACGTGCTGTAAAACTTGTATATGTTGAAGTTATAAAGGATAAGAATAACAAAAACTGTTCATGTTTATAATATTATTTATAATACTTATTGTCTTTTCTGCACAGACATAAACCAAGATAAATGATAAGAATAACAAAAACTGTTCATGTTTATAATATTATTTATAAGATATTACTTACTGTATTTTCTGCACAGACATAAACCAAGAAGCACAATTACTATGACAACCCCAGCAGATGTTCCGCCTGCAGCAGGACCCCCGATATTCTCATCACTCACAATGTACTCTGTGTTACAAACACATGACGTTAATACACAAACAATCCCTATAATATGCTTGATGATGGACGTGTTTACCAATGAATCCACCTCTTGGTACCAAGTGACAATACAATATAATACTATATTGGCCCCTTAATTGTCATTATTCAGTAAATCTCACCTTTTTATTTGTATAACCAAGCACCAGGCAGGTAAAAATATCCATTACCATTTCATTGAAATGTTCATAAAATAAAGGTACATAGCCTTAAATGCAAAACTATTTTAATACTATGTGGCAAGCAAATACTCTTCGGGTTTACACAAAAATTCGATTCAAGGCTTGAATCCTCTGTAATAGTTCACTTCTAACGAGAAAATTTTAAAAACTCAAAATAATTCCACCGTCGACAATTCAGTGTTCAATGTGAGTTCTTTCGGTGCCGTATTCTTAATATCAGGAATCTGCTAAAACGGCTTAAAATGTTGACTCATTCAATAAAACTCCATGTTGGATCGCATTGTGTACAGTAAGCTTTACTTATTGACAAATATCAGCATAGTGATACATATGTGACAAATCATGACTACATTCGGGATATATTATATACATTATTATGGGGTTCTGTGTAGGTAGCAGGTGATCTAAATGCTAGAACAGGTAATAGGCCTGATTATATAGTATATGACAGTGTTATTCGCGATACTGACGACACACAATATGTTCCCGATAAGCCATTACCTCGAGTGTCACAGGACAATAGTGTTAATAGATTTGGTAACAACTTAATAGAGTTATGCAAAGCTACCGGTCTACGGATCGTAAACGGTCGGCTACATGCTGACAGGTATACTGGTGAGTGTACTTTCATAGGGCCAACTGGTAGCAGCCTAATAGATTATGTACTTGCAAAAGAAATAGATTTTCATTGTGTTTGTGATTTTGGGGTGGGTGATCTCACTGAATTCTCGCCTCACCGACCTTTGTATCTTAGTACGGGTTTATATTCAGTACAAAGCAGTACGGAAAATGAAACAATAGAGACGCTACACATGAAATTTGATACCAAAAAGGCACTTTCATTTAGAAATGAAATCAATTTACGCTCTCATGATCTTTGGCAATGTGTAGAAGGTGTTGAAAATGGAGAAAAATCTATAAATTTGGCTACAAATGAATTAACAAATTTAATCAATGAATTAGCCAAACCATTCTTTCAGGTAAAGAAAACTGTTCCTTTTAAAAAAGTCAAATTCTGTTCTTCTAATAAAGCCAGCAACGAATGGTTTAACGGTAACTGCAAAGAGGCCAAGGGTCGTTATATAAATGCTTTAATAAATGCCACGAGGAAAGGGAAAGAGTGTTATTGTATCACTGTAAATCTGTATATAAAAAGGTTTGAAAAAAAGCTAAAAAGGCGTACAAACACAGGAAATCGGGTGAATTGATCTATTTAAAAACGAAAAATCCGAAAGACTTTTTGAGGCATTTTCGAGGTTAAAATAATAGCAGTCCCACAAGTCAATCAATACACCCAGATGAATTTTTTAAGCATTTTGCGAGATTACACTCTCAGTTTAAAAGTCTGGGTTTAGAAGTACCATCTACTGAAGACGTAACGAGTGACCCCCCTTTGTATGAAGAACTCGACATTTGCATATCGGTTGAAGAAGTTGAATTAGCAATACAAAGTTTAAAAACAAACAAATCCCATGGATGTGATCATTTATTAAATGAATTTTTCAAGTATAATTCTGATATTTTATCTCCTATCATATGTGTATTATTTAATGCTATTTTTGACAATAATTGTTTCCCGGATATTTGGACAAAAGGTATAATTTTGCCACTGTATAAGAAAGGCAATAGAGACGACCCTTCAAACTATAGAGGAATTACCCTAACGAGCTGTTTTTCTAAACTTTTTACTCATGTTCTGAATAACAGATTGGTGAAATGGGCGATAGAATATGATAAAATATCAGACTCACAATTCGGGTTTAAAGAAGGTGTGGGAACCATAGATGCTATATTTGTATGGAATGGTTTAATTTCAACGTATCTATCAGATAGAAGACGCATGTATTGTACATTCGTAGATTTTGAAAAGGCTTTTGACTGTATTGATAGAAACGCTTTGTGGTACAAGTTACTCAAACATGGCGTTAATGGAAAAATGTTAACTGTTATTAAATCTATATATGCTCGAGTGAAATCATGTGTATTACATAATGGGTTTTTTACAAACTCTTTCCATTACATGCGAGGCCTAATCCAGGGTGAGGTACTATCACCTATAATGTTTCCCTGTTTATTGAGGATTTAGAATCCTTTTTGTTGTTTAATACTGACAGTGCAATTTTGCTAAATGAATTAACTATCAATCTGATTTTGTTTGCTGATGATATTGTCCTTTTTTCTGAAACTATAGAAGGAATGCAAGATAAATTAGACAAGGTAAACATATATTGTGACAAATGGGGATTGACGGTGAATGTGAATAAAACAAAATGTATGGTTTTTAAGAAAGGGGGCCCCATTAAAAAGAATGAAAAATGGTATTACAAAGGTTCCCTTTTAGAAAATGTAAGTACTTTCTGTTATTTGGGTTTAGTTTTTAATTATGGCTTTCAAAATTTTTTGAAAGACATTGAAATCGATCGGATTATTATTATTATTATTATTCTCTCTAATTAACTAAAAAACTAAATCAGGTATAAGTAAAATGCTAACCTAATCTAATTAGAAACTAAATTCACTCGAAAATGGCCTAGAGATATTTCCTAAGTTTGACGTCATTTTGACGCCATTTTGATTTTCTCTCTTATAAACATTTAAGTAAAGGCTTAAAAACGAGCTAATGAATAGCTCTGAAATTTAATAGCCTTATAACCCATATCCAGCGAGGCTTAATGTGGAAGTTTTTATTTCGTTTGGGTCATTGGTATCATATATATGGTAGGTAAAACAAGTCACGTGACCACTATTTTTGGACTTCCGGCTCTTGACGTATATCGTTAAACGCGGATTTACTTCATGAATTCAAATCCGGTAGCGCTTTTTGCTTGAGTTTAATAGCTGTGTCGTCATGTCCGGTCGAAGTTAGCAAAAGTGACCATTTCAACAGTTAACTGAAAGAAAACGGCCTGTCACGGCAGTCTTTAATTTATGTAGAGTATAGGCCTGTTTATGGACTTAATTGCGCAGTGAACACATTTACTGTCCGATATTAATTACAAGACTTATAAAGCCTTAAAGTTGAATAAAGTTCAAAAATTGAAGTTGTGATTTTAATCATATTTTAAAACCATTGTATTATTTATCTTCACAAATTTCAAGGATTGAAGTAGGCGTATGTCTTTATTTTTTAAAGGTTAAATTTAATGTCATAATTCAATAACAATAAAATCAGGAGGCCGATTAAATATAGGAGCAGATCAGAAAAATAGTATTAAAATGTCTTAAAATGAAGAACCCTTTGTGATACGAATTTGTAATTAATACTGTAGTTTACTTTAATGAAGACATTTCAAGTTTGAAAAAAAAAAATGGGGTATTTGGATGAAAAGATAAAAAGTTATAAAATCACATCGGAACGGTATTGTTCAACATGTAAAACCCATAACACAGCATTATTCAACCATTACTGCTTAACTGGCCGGGATAGCTCATGTAGCAACGCATTCTTCTCATAATCCAAAGGTCGACAGTTCTATCCCACCTAGATAAAATTATTTTGTATTGAATTTTTTTTCTATTTTTGTTAAAGGTGCAGTGATATAGAGAAATAATTTTTTAGTTTTTCAGAGAAAAGATCTTGAATTTGAAAGCCATATAACCGTTTGTACGGTTATAACATCTAGTTCTAATTGTAATTTTTCTAAAGCGCAGACAACTTCAGCAGACAAAGCATCGAAAGCGCTAAACATTTTAAGTTTCAATCTAAGAAAATATGGCATTAGTCCTCATATAGCGTGTCAGTTGTTTGATGCTTTTGTTGGCTGTATCCTACGGTATGGGTGTGAAATTTTGGGCTTTCATCCTGGTCCCGCTATTGAAAGAGTTCATCTGAAATTTTGTTAACTGACATTGTGTGTAAATAAGTCAACATCAAATGCCGCTGTATATGGTGAGCTAGGGCGTTTTCCCATGTATGAAATCAGACTTATCGCTATTGTGAAATATTGGTTCAAAGTTTTGAATAGCCAAAACATTCTTATATCAAATGTTTATAGCAATGTATTAAGCTTAGCAAGCCGGGGATGTACCAATTGGTGTTCATTACTAAGAGACATTTTGTTCAAGCATGGCTTTGGTGATGTTTGGCTTTTTCCCGGAAATGTTAATTTTAAAAACTTTTTCCCACTTTTTAAACAGAGGATAAAGGATTGTTTTATTCAAAATTGGCATGGTATGTTAGAATCACCTAAATTAACTATTTATAGATATTTAAATGATGATTTTTCATACCGCTCCTACCTATCTTCCGTTAAAAATATAAGTTGTAGAATTGCACTATGTAGACTACGCACGTCATCCCATAAACTAAAAATAGAAACGGGTCGACATGGACCTCAAAGAGTAGAACGAAGACTGCGTCTATGTAACAATTGTAACCTAAATGCTGTAGAGGACGAGTATCATTTCAAGTTTATCTGTCCTGTCTATCATGATCTTCGAATGTTATATCTACCAAGTTACTATTGGAGACACTTGAGTGTGTACAAACTCTTGCTGTTACTATCATCAGATTTAAAGGTTAAAATAAATAAAACCGCTAAATATATTAAGTTGGCAATGGATCTAAATGCTTTATATACGAAAAGGTCTGGCCGTCTGGGTATGAAATCGTCTGGGTACGAAATGGTTAGGGACGAAGTGGTTTGGGTACGAAATAACATGCATCCATATAATGCAGTACCTGGAAATATCATTAACAAGCTTACAAGGTAGTTCTTATTGTCTGACCTTATCGTTTTTATGTTTGTTTTTGTTTTTCTCCGGACTGTAATTTTGCACAAGTATGGTAGATAATTAAAGCTACTCTCCCCTACCTGCTATATGTTATATGCATCTAACACTTGTACATAGAGCCATAGAAGCCATAGAAAGTCTAAACGGATAAAGTACGCCTGGGTAACAATAAAAAAGCCTAATTACCATGTCAACCTCGGCAGCTGGTCCTGTAATATCTGCAATTCCAGCACCGATCAAGTAATCTGTGGCTGACAAAACTGTACAAATTGAACCAAAAAAAATTGCGATTGATAACAACAGCGACATGTTTCCCGTCGCCATTTTGAACATCGGTGTAAAAGTAAGTCACGTGATTAAGCTTTACGGTAGGTCTATTATTGTATACAAGGAATTGTGGACAGGGAAAACATTGAACGTAATGATTTCACGTAGGACAAGATATACTTTGTGTTATTAGCTTGTGTGTATCAAAGACATTTTAAAGACAGAAATGCCCCAATGCTTTGTTATTTCTCCACTTGCTTTGACCCCTCTTTCACATTAATAGACTGACCCAGTCGTATATTACAAAAATACATGAACGGAATGTAAAATTATAATTTGTTTGTATATAATTTTCAATTATAAATTAGATACAATGTATACTTACAAGCCTTTAGAAACAATACAAATTTTTAAAATACAATTTATTTGGACATGATAACTTTTTATCGGTTAAATAGTCCTCTTAGCTTTTGCAGTTATTGTAAAGTTG
>JAVFBW010062211.1:0-17467 GCA_034783835.1 Mopalia ciliata
ATAAGATTATGAAAATGGAAATTAATGTATTGTATTACACACAAAAAGTTTTACTTATTTATAGAATATGGTTTTTGTGTGGTCTTCCCCTTTAATCCGAATTAAACAATTAAAAATTCTCCTTCACGAAATCACTCAATTCTTTTTGTTGTATAAGTTATAAAAATGTGTGAATTCACCAATTGTCTCCCTTGGTCTCTATTGTTGCATGAAATGCAACGTTGTTTCATTTAAATTCTACCACACATTGTTTCAGTCTAAGTAAATTAATTTTATTTAAGCTTAAGCATTGAAACTTTTTTTTTTAGCATCCTTATTTGCTAAACATTTCAAACATGATATCATGTGATTATCCCCGCAGATAACATGGATGACCGGATGGATTGCAACTTGGCAGGTGTCATCAATATTGACAATGATCAAGAGATTTACGTCAATGCTAAACAAACGGCAGGTGCAGGTCTTTCTAGCTGTAGAATAGATTTTGAAGCGACGGATGTTCAACGTTTGCTGAAAATTGAATTCCGGCAAATGTATTTTAACGGGAACTCACCATGTCCAGTGAACCTCTATCTGTTCTATAGTGATATGACACAACCTGTAAGTAATTCTGTTGTCTCATTTGACCATTTCTCCTGTTCATATTCTATTCCATATATAATCTTTATTAAATAGTTACTACTTGTTCTTTCTTTGTCCTGCTCGCAGCCGTGGCTTAGTGGTGCGCTTACTAAACTGAACCTACCATTCACCGGCCTGTCGACCATCAGGTATATAAGTGAGTCACATGTTGTGACTCCGGCAATCGCGGGGGTGGTTTTTACCAAGTTTCCTCCCCGTTTTCCACCATAATAAGGCTAGGTGCAGTGTGAAGTGCACAATCCGTCGTCATATAAGTGAAATACCCTTGAGTACGACGTTAAACACCAATCAAACAAACAAACAAATACTTGCTTCACCATTGTAATTGATATAGGTTTTGTTAATTGCCGCTGTCGTTGAGGGTGGTATCCTTTACCTTTTCAAGTTGGGCATTACACCCCAATATAACAAGACCCTCTGGCTATGGGCAGTTTGTTTGAAGACGCACTACTGACTGTCTTTACTCAGTAATGGAGGAAAATTAACTTTCCAAAATTGTGACATCTTGGTTGTGCTAGTGTTAATTATTGTTGGAATACACTACCAAAATATAAGTAAAATGCCCTTAAGTGTGCTGTAAAATACAAATCAATCATTGGTTTTTCCACTTCTGCAATTCAGCATTAATATATAGCCCTTCACTGTGTTACTGTTCACTCTTTGGAAATACACAGCCATCATTGAAGTGAAAAACATTCAAGCATATGTCCTCTGGCTAAGGGGCCCCGTGAGGGAGCGGGTGGGCAATGACACTGCAGAATACTTCCTCGGCTTCCTCGGTCGATCATAAGAGGCGAGAAAAGAGGTTGTTTTCTGTTGCCCTGGTGTTCGCGGAGCAAAAGGGTATCGGGTAGCAGATTTGTTTGTGATGTTCTATATTTGTGTCCGTCGCCATAGAAGTGAAATACCCTTGAGTACAAAGTTAAACACCAATCAAACAAACAAACCTCTGGCTAAGAGAAGTTTGTTTGGAGAGTAACAATGGTGTCTTAAGTTAGGGCTGGAGGAAGATTAAGTATCCAACATGAAATTACTTCACATCTTGGTTGTGCTAGTGTCAATTATTGTTGGAATACACCACACCGCTATCATAAAAGTGAAATGCCCTTAAGCACGACGTAAAACCCCCAACCCCAATTCAAGAATACATTAACTGAAACACCAATTAATCAGCCAGCTGTTAAGCCTGATGTAAAACTGAAGTAAAACTCAATCCAACCAACAAGCATGGGATGCAGTTGGTGGCACTCAATAAATGAAACAAACAATCAGTTATGCTAAGCACTTAATTACATGTAATTATATATTGTATGTTGAACTTGATACATACTATATAAGCTTAATGTATTATTTCAATAAAATCATGTAGTTTAAAAGTAAATAAAAAACATGTGGGTTACTTTGTGATAGAATTATGTTAAATATGTTGTTCCTTTTTCCAGACTAAAACGTTGAATTGTGCATCAGCTAGACCATCCACTGATCTGACCAAGACCCGCACACTCTCAGTACGATTAGACAAAGTAGCCCTGGACAATAAGGAATACAACTTTCAAATGGTTTTGTCTACTTACATAAGTGAGTAAAACTTATAATGTTTTGTCCATGTTTTATTTATTTTTTTTTGCTTTCTCAAAATGATTGGATGGAAGGTTGGAAGGAACAACCTGGCCTGTGTGCAACCTGATCTTGAATATACAAGGTTAATTGTTTAGAATCATTAATTCCGAATTTTAACACATGTGGCTTATTAGCCTATATTTTCGGTTCTTTCTGTCATTGGTTGTGTCGCATTCTGTTTTGTTGCCCGTGGCAGGCGGTTTGAGGGAGCTTCATGCTACCCTGCTGCTCTCAGAGCTAAAGGGAAACAGGGAGCCGCTCTGTTTGTGGTGTCTGTATTACATCCTGTTGTGGCTGGCACATCGTCATATAAGTGAAATACCCTTGAGTATGATGTTAAACCCCTATCAAACAAACAATTGTTGCCCGTTAATTATTTCTCATTGTCATGGCGCATTGTCCTGTAAGAGCAATTGTAGCAACCTGTCCTCTGACTAAGGGCAAAAAAATTTAAGTATGCTGTCATTTATATAGAAACATTAACTTTAAGCCCTAATTTAAACACTAAATATACTTAAGTGACCAAAATGTTCTCATAACAGGGAGGTATAGGAGTGAGTCACAGGATGTGGCTCCTGCAATCACGGGGGTGACTTTTTAACAGGTCTCCACTCAGTATTTCACCATAACAAGGACAGAAACAGTGTGAAGTGGACGTTAAACCCCAATCCAACTAACAAACAATCATAAGAGGGAGACATTTTGTAATGTCAGCTTACCATAGACAAAATGCAGTTGTTAAAGGAGAACACACATGTTTTTATAGTAGGTTTTGGTCGTTTATAAATATTATTTTAGTAACATAACAGCCCTAAGATGAAGAAACTTATTAACATTAAACCAGTAATTAAAGTTTTACAAACCGGAAGTGACGTACTCATTGCAAGTGGCACACAAGAACAACACCATTTTATATGCTATATATAACTACGATAAACTTATCATATCCGAGTCCAGTTCTTATCCGAATTTTTCTATCAGGCAGAATTATTACCTTACAGGCTTGTACCAAAAGAACTAGATGTCAGGAAGAATATATAAGTATAAAAGAATGGTAGATAAAGCAAAGTGAAGGCCTGGACGCGAATAGGTATTGTAATAGACTTGTATTGTACAGTCAATATGCAGGCCTAGTTGCACGGAAGACAAGTCTTGGCACAGTGTAATGACCTGAAATGTCAGATCTAATAACCTAAAAAATGTTTTTTTTTCAATGCATAAATGCCCCCAAAATGGACAGGGCAGCTTAATCTGACAGGTGTTAGCATGAATGGACATCTAAAACTTTTCTTATCACTACTCAGTTTGGGCTCCTTTTTCTGCGCTAAGCTAAAGGTGCTGGACTGGGGATCAGTGAAAAGTTCAGCGTCTTTCTCCCATTGTTGACTAGCTGAACACGAGACAATGCTGCCCTGCCTCCTTTCTTGTCTAGCTTCAAAGCTCTTCGCACTTCGTGAATGTATTCCTCAATATGTTCTAAGCCAAATGAAAATATTCATGGTATACAGAATTCTTTTTTAACTTATTTTTGCTAGCTTTACATTGGTCAATTCGGGCTGAAGGTCCATGTCATAGCCGGATGGATCGAAATGTTTTAATCTGTCAAATGGCAAATCTTTGTGTCGGATTTTTACCAGCCACTGCTTGAAAAAGAATCTCTTAAAAAACAAAGAAACGGAATTCTTTTTGCAATAACTTGAACCAATTCATAATTTTCACATCCAGGCAATAATTTCTGCCAGAATTAAGACATTCATTTCTTTGACACTGATATAGCATATGGTATGTTGTGGGTCACTTGCACCACGTACGTCACTTGCAGTTTGTAATACTTTAATTACTGACTTAATTTTAATTAGTTCCTTGATCTGAGGGCCGTAATATAACTAAAACGGTATTTAAAAGCGACAAAAACCCACTGTAAAATCACTTGCCTTCTCCTTTAAATGTATAGATCAGGCTTTCACTTGGCATCACATATATAAAAAAGAAAATAATCTGTATTCTATGATGATTCAAAGAATTAAAATAAAACATCCCAAGAGGATTTACAAACATATGAACTTTTATCACCCTAGTCTCTATTTTCTTGTATCATTTTTATTTGCAGATGCTCCTGCGGGTGGAAGCAATAGCTATGGAAACACTCCAGTGGGAGCAGGTGTCATTGTTGGAATAGTTGCTGGAATCGTTGTCTTTCTGATTTTGGTAATCATCATCGTGTGTTGCTGTTGTAGAAAAAAAAGGGGCAGTTCATATGAAGAGGCTAAAACAAGGTTAGGCGATAACGAAGCCGCCCGTCATAGCTTAACATATGCCAATGGACGGTCATACCCTAGCAATTCAAAACCAAAAGTGACTAGTTTTGATGGTCCAGGTGGTCCACGAACACGTAATGTATCTGATTATTATGAGGATGAAAAACCAGCCATGGTAGATACATTTGAGAGCAGCCCGACAAGGAATCAGAATTTCAGGTTCGATAATAGAGAAGGGAATAATTCAGTAAGAACTCAGAATATGCGAAATCAAGCCCGGGACGGAGACAGTCCAACCAGGAAAAATAATTTTAGATACGATGAAAAAGGATTAAAAGATCAGTTGAACAACAAGAAAGAAGAGGAGGTAGATGAAGAACCCCAATCCCCTCTGCTTATGGCTATCAGAAATAGTGCCAGGTACAAAACAAGGTACAATGACACCGAAGCAGAGGCAGAAGAAAGGTCAAAGAGGTTCAGCAGCCACAGTTCTGCCCCCTCTTCTACCTCTCAAGAGGCAGGTGGTGATCCCCCAACACCTCCCCCTCCGCTACCAGTGCTACCAAGGGAAAATATGTTAAGGGGCCCACAAAGACCTCTGGGCCCCAAACAAGCCAGTATCAGACGTGCACCACGTCCTACATCCTCCAATGAAGATATTGAACAATTAGGTAAAACTCACCACGGTGATGATGGTGATGAAAACATTCAGATTATTCCAGACTCTCCTTTGGAGAGGTCACAACCAGGAGGCATTGTTCCTATCCAAACAGCAGATCCTCACTCTCCTCTGCCTCAAAGAAGGGGCCTATTTTCAGGTGCATACGAAGACAATTATGAATATGAAGAAGAAGAGTTGGTTAAACCTAAGAATAATACCCAGCATTCCCTTAAGCCAAACCGGAAGAGGAGTCCTGCTGCAGAAAAGCGTAAGCCACCACCTGAAACTGGAACACCTAAGCAAAACAAGAAACAGCAGAAAAATCAACTGGCTCGTCCTCCAGTTCAAGAAAAAGTTGTCCAAGACAGACTTCCTCAAGACAATTATGAGAAAAAGAAAAAGTCACAAAAATCTCCACGATTGGGTTCTTTACGGCGGACTCGACAGGCAGCATCTCGCGGGGATGTTGATGATCTGCCTCCTTCAAGGCCAGAAACACCAACCAGTATGGTGGCTAGGGGATTCAGAACAGATGACCTTGAGGAATTTTCACGTAAGCTGGTTTTATATCAATACCTTCTATCTAAGTGGCCCATGGCCTTGGCTTAGTGGTAACGTATGCATTTCCTAATCCTACTCCAATTTACCGTTCAAGGCATATGAATGAGACACACAATGTGGCCCTGGAAATCGTGGTGGTGGTTTTACTAGGTTTCCTCTCGGTTTGCCACCATAGTAAGACAAAGAATAGTGTGAAGTGGAAAATCCATCATCATATAAGTAAAATACCCTTGAATACAACGTTAAACCCTAAACAAACAAAAAAATCTTACGGTCTAAGTATTTTTTGTACTTAATTTTTGCTTCATGTTTGAGAACAACTTCTTACTTGTGAGTCAAGGTTTGTTGCTGGTTTTTCATTCAATTATTATTTACCTTCTTAAAAAATAGATACACCTACATGTAACTGTTATTATCAAACTAAACTTTTTTCCTAATGTGTTTCATTTATGTCGGACATTAGTGCTATGAATGGTGGTTTGCACATGTAAAATAACAATGTTTTCATGGTTGACACTGATGAGATTGGGGAGGTGGTTGGAGGGAGCTTTATGTTGCCCAGTTACTCACAGCTAAAGGGGAAAAGGAAGCCGATCTGTTTGCGGTGTCTTTATTGTATCCTGTATTTTTCCGTCTTGTCTTTGTTGCCAGTGGTGTCGAGGGTGATCCCTCACCCATTGAGCTAGCATGTCGTCATATAAGTGCAATACCCTTATGTATGATGTTAAACCCCAATCAAGCAAACAAAGCTAGAAATTATCACAAATTACCAACTACTAAGTCCCAATTATTCTTTTCCTGTTCACAGCGCTTCAGAGGACTGGATCACGGCAGTCATTGTACGCTTCAAGGTCATCCCTCTATGGAAGGCGCGGGAAGCGAGAAAGAGCTTCCTTTTCAGAATCAGTGGCATCTTACGCTCATGATGATATTGATGTATATAGACATAGACATGGCGAAGATGGCTATGATGATAGGCCAATGAATAAAAGGGACAGGTATTTTAAATCTCTAGGTGATATTCATTATGGTGGTCCACCAAGGGAAATGTCAACACAGACTTTAAGAGAAACTGCTACCCAAACTGGCACTGGGATGGTGACTCATTCCAAGACAAGGAAAGCTTCTCAAAGGAAGTCACCAAAATCTCAAAGAGCCATGTCATCGTCTGGTACCCAAACAAAAGTTAATGCTAAACCGTTTGAACCAAAAGTGATAACACCACGGTATCAAAAAGCAGCACCAAAAACTACTAAGGCTTCTAAGAGTGTTGAAACAGGCGTAGGTCCTGATGAGGTTGAAAACGACAAGCCAGCAAATGGTAAGGCAAAATCTAATGGAACCAAACGAGAAAGAAATGCTCCCCGGTCTAAGACACCAGAACCTGTACAAAGTGCTGAACAACCTACAAGGGCGAAAACGCCAGAAAATTATACGCAGAATCACCCTTACCATTCCGAGTCCCCGGTGCCATACATGCCTGGGTCAGTGGCACCTACTGGTCCATCCCAGACTATACCATATGGAATCCCCTACCAAGAACAATCTGCACCCTATCAGCCTCAACCTGGAGTTCCCTATCAGCCTCAATCAGGAGTCTCCTACCAGCAGCCTGAAGTTCCATACCAACAACAACATAATGTTCCATATCAACAAACAGGTGTGCACTATCAACAACAACCCTCAGCAAACTCCTATACTCCACCCCCTCTACCACCTTATAATGCCACTTCACAACCGGTGCCGTCTCCTATACCATATGGTGCACCTCCTACCTCCAAGGGGCCGGCAAAATCACCTTGGGAACTCCTGTGTGATTTAACAGATGCTGAATATCAGTCACGGCCTCAGTCACGAGGACCAGCTTCCCAAGCAGGGTCCTCATACAGTGGAGTTCATCCCAAACAGCCGTTCCATCCAGGGTTCAGGCAGCCGGATAGATTTGATCAGAGCCAGCACCCAGATCGCTCTGGGCCACCAACGCGTTCTCAGACTCCGGGTGCTTACCCCACCGGTCGAGCTACCCCGGAGAAGCGCCCTCCATCGGCTCAAAGTGATCCTCCAAATAATGTAGCAGATGTCCCCCAGACCTCTATGTACCCCAAAAAATCCTCTTGGGAACAATTGAAGCAGTTGACCGATTCTGAATACAAGCTCACTTACGGAGCAAGTAACTATACTGCATCAGAAAGTAATGTATGAGTTGGAGCAACATTCGAATATCAACACAGAATCATTCCATTGGATACCAGTGTTAGATAATCTCTTCAGTATGGATATTGGCTTATACGTTTTCCCAAAGGTTGCCATGTGAAATCTTTTAACAAAACTGCATCATATTGCTGACCTCTCATGTCATGATGATTATATATTGGTGTTTTATTGTATATAGTACTTGGAAATTTTATATTTCTGGAGTAGTACTGTACTCTACTCTGTGAGCTACAGGCTGTTTATATCTTAGCAATACATCTATATATAAACAACTAGCCAATTTGTATTATGTATGTACTATCATTTTGGACATTTGAAAGATAAAAAACTTGTAATATATCAACAACAAACAACATCAAGTCATACACGTGGATACTATTTTGACAATCATGACGAAAATGGCAGCAGTCTTAGTCAAAAGTTAAAATTTAAGGACAGTCGATCAAAAGTTAAAATTTGAGGGCAGTGAAACTGCAAGTCTCTTAACAATATATGGATATGTTAAACTTAAAAATTAACTAAGTCTTTATATAAGATATTTGTGTTAACAACATAACTGCTGAACTAGGAACACTTTGATCAAATTGTAATTAATATAATTCATTCATGAAACAGGCTGATCTGATCTGCTTCTATTCGATCTAGACCTTCTGAAGAGAGTTTATTTCATTATTGACACACTGCTTTAGTTAGCGCTATAAGAACATTAATTTCCCAACTGGACAGAACACTTCACATTTTGTGGCTGTGTTTGCTTGACAATTACTGTTGGATACACCACTGTCGTATAAGTGAAATACATGGCGTTAACCACCAACCAATCAATCCATCAATCAATCAACCATATCTATCTAAGAACAAGACATTATTACGACTGGTCTCATTTTTATTGGGACTTGTATTGTCCCTCAGAGCAAATTAGACTAGAGTAAAATTGCCATGACAACATAAAAAGGTGAGTGATGGTTGTCATGGTAATAAAGATCGACTAGGGCTAAGATTTGTGTATCCTAGCAGTACAGAAGGTGCTTTATCATTATGATGTCACTAGTTAATTGAATGAATAGATCTGCTTGATTCTTATTGGGGAGCAATGTCACATTCATGGTTGTAGTTCATTCCTGTCGTATAACATTTTGTCACACATTTTAATAAATATTCCATACATAAACATTAATAGGGCAAATCAGCATAGACTTTAAGGTACACCACAGACACTTGTATCTAGCCAATAGACATCCGTCCTGGGGAGCCTATGTCATTGATTACCTTATATAATGGTATTAGATACAAGTGTCTTTGGGTACACCTAAAACGTATATAGGCTATTGTTGAACTTTCTCATTCGTTTTAATCCAATTTTTAGCTCTGTATTTAAATCAGTATCTTATTTTTAACCTTATTTATAGCATTCATGTGCTACTAGTATCTGGCAACTGACTACCATTCCATTATACATAAGTCAGTTTGTCTGTTGGGCATTGAACCCAGATCAATCAATGTACTGACAAATCCAGCTCTTTGGCTCATCTCAACATTTTTTTGTTAGTCGAAATTGTCTATGTGATAATGTCTTAGAAGTTATTAGAACATGCAGATCATGGAGTGGTTAGAGGGTGCGTGGTCTTTCCTTGACATCTTGGTCCAGTAGTTTGTTGTTTGGATTTCCGTGATTTTTACCTGATGTTGAGATTTCAGCAAGAGTAATTAGCTTAATTTCCAGTAGGCAACATAGGTAATACGTTAAAATTATTTTATCAATTTGTCTGCACAACAAGTCTTCGTAGCTTGGTAACTTTTTATTTTTTTTTATTTCCTGGAATGATAGCTTCAATTTGTAGTATTATTTCAGGTCGATTTTAAACTAAGTGCTTGCTTTTGGTGCATTTTTGTCTTTTCGTTAAATCTTATGCGAATTGTGGTAGGCACACATTGTACCTCTGCATGTATATGGAAGTGCTACATTGAAAAAATGAAAGGTAAAGTTGGCTTTTACCGCAACATTTTAAAAACGTGAGATCGTGCCGATTCAACATGGCAAACATTAGGCTGAGACTAGATTGTACCCAAAATGCACTCTTCAGTGGCTTAACTTTTACTGAAGGCGTGGAATTCAGTATGGAGAATTGTATAAAGTCTAGTTCTGACATATATACATAAAACAAATGTGGTAGAATGTCCTATCTTAATTGTAAAAACCTCACATATCTCTCGCCAGGTTATATAATCCAGAGATCTTCATGTTTGGCCGTGGCTTAGTGGTAGTGGCTTAGTGGTAGTGTGCGCGCTTCCTAAACTGAGCCTGTGTCGATTTACTTGGGGGTGGTTTTTACGAGGTTTCCTCCCGGTTTTCCATCGAATTAAGGCTAGGTGCAGTGTGAAGTGGACAATCCGTCGTCATATAAGTGAAATACCCTTGAGTACAACGTTAAACCCCAATCAAACAAACAAACAATCCTCCCAATATTCCACTGTAATAAGGCTAGGTGCAGTGTGAAGAGGATGATCTGTTGTCATATAAGTGAAATAACAAACAAACAATCTACTTAAGACACCATTTTTGTACTTTATACATATGATGGTTGTCAGGCTGTCTGCCATTCCAACAGTTTGAAATTCAAATACAGCTATAAAAACAAACAAACAATTGCTTTAAACACCCATCATTCAAACAAAATTTCAGAAAACTTATCAAAGCATGGATTTAACTCTGAGCCCTTGTTACAAGCGGATATCTATATCTATAGTGTAACCACGCTATCAGTATAATGGGCCACGATATACCGCCCAAATGGTTATAACACCCATCTAACCGTGTCTCTCAATTTTATTTAAGTAATATACACAAATAAACTATTTTTAACTAGCCTGAGAATATTCCGCAGGTGGGTTAAAGAAGAAGAGACTGTCATAATAGTGTTGTTGCTGTGTCTTAGCGCGTGTAAAGGTCACACTGGTGCCCAAGTGTCTTCACCAAGACAAAGAAATAATCCGATCATTATCAGTGCAAAGCTAGACACATGGGTGCAGTTATTGCAAAGTTTATCCTAATTAATCCAGTTGGCTTTGGTTAAATGTGAGCTATCATTGCTTTCAAAAGAATACCATCGCCTAGAACAATGGCACCATTGATTGGCTGTAGAGCCAGAGCCAGCCAATCACGTCACAGCTTACACTAGCCTAGGCTCTTCGCGCGGTTTATCAATTTTTCCCCCCTGCAATCTTAGGCGTGTTTACGTCGGTCTAGTTTGTTTTAAAAATTGTTTGGTTTTTTTTTAAATTTACATGAAGCAAAACATGGTTCATACTTTAATAAACATGGACTATGATCAATATTAGTTTACAAATATTTTTGAGAGTGTATGATACCAGTAATCCGTGTGTAGCTTCACTGTAACTTGCAGCTTGTAGTGCATAGACTTGTGTGTTATATATCATTGACAGCACAGGCCATCTATAATGCGCTGGCCTATAACGTACTGTAGTTTTTGTCCGCCAAAGAGTGCCTTATAACATGGTTACACTGTATCTAGTTATGTTGTTTTTCTTTGACCCTCAGGTTAAAGAAGTGTGTCATCACCTGGAAGAGAATGAGAAGTTGAAGGAGGTGGTTCTGAGGAACATCCATATGGGCGAGTTAGAGATACAGAGACTTACGTTTTCATTGAAAAACTCACCTGGGAAAATCCAGGTATGGAAAAAACAAACAGGACTGTTTACTTTAATTTCAAACTTTACGCTGACATTTCTGATTGAAAACCTCAACTGGGAAAATCCAGGTATCAAAAAAAACAGTACATAACAGTCGTTTATGAACTTCCATTTAAATGTTTTTTTCTGAAAAACTTGAAAAAACAAAAATTCAGGAATATAAAAGAAGTTATAATGTAAAAAAATTACCTTACTAAGCCTATTTTGATGTACTGTCAACAGGATTGAGTTCTATCTATGGTATGTCATTGATTGGCACCATTTTGCTCCAGCAATCTCAGGGGTGGTTTTTACGATGCTGCTTCTTGCATTTCCACTAATTAGGCAAGGGAGGGTGAGAATGGACAATCCGTCGTTATATAAGTGAAATACCCTTGAGTACGACCTTAAACCCCAATCAAAGATTAAACAGGATGTGTTTTGACATGCTGGAAAGATAATGTTACTATACCAATACTAAGTTAAGACAGAAAGACTTTTCTCAGAACATACTGATACTGCTCACCCTGGCTAACTGTTTCAGAAGTAGACATTTGATGGAAATACGTGTAACATTAACTGTTTCAGAGGTTGAAGTTTGACGGAAATAACATGGATGCCATAGGAGCCAGTAAAGTGACGGATGTGTTGAAAGTCAAGCCATCAATAGAAAGCTTAACGTGAGTTTGGTATTATTCAACATAAGTTACCATTTGTTCTACAACTTTGATATAAAACAGCAGGGGCCAGTTGCTCAAAAGATGATAAGTCGTTTACATAATATTAAATCACTATTACCATTTTATACGCACTCCTTCAATATAGCGTGATGTCATCGTATGCAGGAATCAATTTAGTAGCACTTGAACAACTGGCCATGCCATATCTTCTTTGTATCTCTCTTCATATTAAGCATACCCATTGAAAGGTCTTGTTATTCCAAGCACACAGACTTTCATTTTGCTTATGACACTTCATTGTATCATCTTCATGAGTTTAGCACTACTTGACTGATTTTTAGTGTTTAATCACAAAATGTGGATCAAAATTATTTATGTCATCTACTGGATGGACAGAGCAGTACAATGGTAGATTAACCAGAGTTTTACAACCAGGTAAAGTAGTTTGGGGACTGGCAGTTACTTTGAGTCCAGTTAATCTTCTAGCAAAATTGTACTTAATCAGACCACAGCAATTAATATCTAGTTGACCTGGATTTTACCTTTGTCAACTGGTCACAAAAAGTGAAAGACTTAATTATCATGTATTATTATCACTAAACAAAATAAATGTTTTCTATGACATAGGTGGTGGCTAATTGTATTCTTGTGAGAGTTTCTATAGTGGACTAGACTAACACAACTCTTGTACGCAATGCCAGGCCGTCGCACATTAATTTCCGCCTATATTTGGAGCAACATATGCTATAGACCAGCAATGAAAGAAGTGCAAAACAAGATGGCCTGTGTTTTTCTTAGAGTCAATGTCTCAACGTAGGTTCAAGAATTGACAATATTTTAGAATGGGGTGGTGGCTACAGACTAGTTTTATGTTCCCTACTACACAAAATCCCTCCAAAAAATACAATATATGAAAATTTGAAGTTTAATTGTAAGCAAATCTTATACAAGTATTTATGTTTGTGAATTTATTTGTACAGAATTAATAGCAACCCTATTGGAGACGATGGAATAAAACTACTGGTCGATGGTTTGCTCCGTATCCATGGTGAGGAGAAACAAAGTCAGTTCATTAAGAGGCTTTCAATAGAAGAGAGCTCCAATCTAAGAGGGATAAGTGAGGAGGAAGATGACCGACCAGAAGAATTAAAAGAACTCCTCCATGAGATTGACGAACTTGAGCGAAAAGTCAACCTCCTTGGGGCGGAAGACGATTCAGAGGCTCAAAAGTCTAAGAAAGAGACAGACTTGGCTAAAACAAGTGAGGAGTACTTTCTGGAAGATTTCACGGATCATCTGATTAACTTAGCATTACAACAAGCTAGCTCTGAATCAAATATCGGCCAAAATGGCGGACAGGAAAAGTCCTCAGATAAAGAATTGTCACAATCCTCTAGTTTAGAAAATAAATTAGAATCAGATAGCAAATTGAGATTGGATGTCAAATCTGAAAGAGAGCAGGTGAAACATCAGGCACCAGAAGAACCCAGTAGTATGAAAAATGAAGAAAAGCAGGAGTTCTGTCATCTGAAGTCCCTGGAGCTGGATGAAGTTGATATAACAGATATGGGAGTAGGGGACCTTGCAGTACTCCTCGCTCAAAACACAAAACTGTCACATCTTAGTATTCAAGGAAATACTGGAGTAACGTTGTTAGGGTGGAAGCAACTATCTGCTGGGTTACAGGTGAACACAACCTTAACCCACCTGACATTGAGCCACTGCCCTGTGGGAGATGAAGGTCTGGGGGTCATCATTAGCGCCATCCAGGATAATTCATCGTTACGCTCATTAGATTTAGTCTGCACAGGCCTTGGGGAGTTTTCCGGCCGCTCCCTGGTGGAGTTATTGAAAAGGAACACATACTTAACGGAAATCAATCTCATGCCTGGAAACGACATAACGGACAGGACACTTGGCGAAATAAAAAATTACTTGGCTTTAAATCAAAACATGCTCACATAGACTTGTCCACCTTCATGTATCCCAGCAAAATAAGATTAACAAATGTTAAGTGCTAAAGAATTTTATACTTTTTTACCCCAAATATGCTCCAATATATCTGTTATTTCGTCATAGTTGATAGTGGATACTAAAATTATAAAAATGTAATATAATTGGACCGTATACCTCAGTAAATTATTAACTTTAAAACATTTTCCTAATGAAATATATATTAAATTGATTTGCAGTAAAACAAATTAAAACATTTCAAAATATGATTTGACTGAACTTTATATGACATGCCTACATGTACCTAATAATAACTGTATGTTAAGAGATTTATTGTGTATGTTTTGACCTAATTGTCTCAAAATAATTTTCCTTTATTTTATGCAGTAGCTTTCTTCTCTTTCGTTTTTTTTTTAAGCATCACTTATGTAGATATCTTAAAAGTATACTTAAAATAATAGTAGCTTCCGTGTCTAAATTTCTTTATATGTTTTACTTGTCCCATTAATTCAGTTCCATCTGACAGAAATGACAAACAACAGTGAAAATAAAAAATAATAAGTATGTTTTTTGTTGTTATTATTTTATATTTTATTAACTATCCAATTTATTGTTTGCATTATTTTTATAACTTTTTGTTGATTGAAATTTTAAATTCAAGGACACTCTATAAACATTTAGTGTAGCATTTGTTACTTTCATTGGTTTCATGAACAGCCAATCAAATCCCATAAAAGTTTTTCTCTACAAATTGCACTTACAATAATCACAAATGTTGGAGGTTTGGTGGTGTTGAACTAAGTTTAAGGCCATTAAATGCATTTTGAAGCATTAATATTTCCAAAACAGTGATATCAGAAGCAGAATGAGGTGAATTTGGAGCTGACAAATTGTTGAGTGTGGTGAATAAAACTAATCAATCACTCAATCAATAATAATGAGATATGGGATGGATTCCAAAACCCTTTCTTTGACTGCAGTCAGATTGTCTCCCCCTGACCTAATTTAAGTTTAAAGTTACACATTTAGTTTTTACTATCCTACATTATTATACGTATAATAATGCTCCAATATTAAATGTCGCAGTTCAAAATTGATAAATTTGTAGAACTAGTTTGAGGAATGGGGCCATTGAGCTCTCAGTTTTTATTTTTAAGATAAAGTGTATGAATAGTACTGTTTAAATGCTTGCTACATTGTATTAAACTTGAATATTTTATCAAGAGACCTTAATATATTTTGTGATATACTGCGTGTAAATAGAGAAATAGGATTACATGTGTTTAGCTGTAGGGACTATTTTTGTCTTTCTTATAAATGGAATCATTCCTTGCTGGATAGGAATTGAATTTGACAGCCCATTCAGTCTTCAGACACTTTTTTATTTTGGAAAGTCATAAAATTTTTCTCAAAAGTGTAAAAGTAGTGAACTTTTGTACTTAAAAATGGTAATCTATTTTGTACAATTTAACAATTCTAACACTATTTTTAAGCTGATTTTTTCTGTTTAATTTTTTTTCATTTTGTTCTCTTTGGGTATTATTTATCAAAAGAGTGGAGTAGTGAGATTAGATAGAAAATAAATACTCAAGAGGCTTTCATCTAGACATTATTAGTTCAGAGATAATAAATATGTTTATCCCAGGCATTTTAATGTGAATATTAAAACCAGGACTTCTACTTATGTTATGATACAGGATGTACATCTTAGTTCAGTTGACCCGTTTCTTATATATTTTTGTATGTTGATGTGTTACTGTTTGTTTTAATTTGAATTAACCCAAAACGCTAATGGAATAGTTGGCAGGCTCCCAAGCGTTGACACTGAATAACAGGCAACAGTGTAAAGGGGGATGTTCCTGCGTGTTTCTCAGGTAAGCAAACACAACCAGTGACATTTGACTCCTGATTGACTGAATAAGAAGAAATTCTGTTTTTTTTTTTTTTTTTTTTTTTTAACAATTTTTTAATATAACTGTGAAATACATGTATTTATATATGTGCAGAGTCCCAGTAATTATTTTCAAACTTCTGAAATTATATACAGTAAGATGTAAATTGAATCTATTAAAGATAATAGTTATCAGTTTACAATTTCTACAATTTGTACAAAAATTTGACTTCTTTTTTACATGAAGAGAATTACATTTAACATATATATTTAATTGACTTTTTTGTATAAATTGTAATATTTTTTATTAGCTGTGTTGTTGCCTATGTAATCTCCATTTAATATATTCAATTTACATGTTAATTTTTTATTTTTCAAAGATTTAACATGGGAACCAATGGAGCTAGCTCTTTGTCGTCTGTGATAAGTGAACAATTGTATTTTTATTTAAAGAATGATTTATATTTCTTAATTAATGGGGCTCAATTAATGTTAACTTAATTAATGCTGATGCTTGAATGTTTAAATGTCGAAAGTGTTGGACAAAACTTATTTTTATGTGTTGGCAAGGTGATTAAATCATCCAAAAGATATATTCATTTGGATTCAAAATAAATTGGTAGTTTTCAAATTATTGAATCTGTTTGTCCACTGATGATTACAGGTGTGTCTGTTTACCTTGTGAAAGTTCTAGTTCATTTTTTATTTGGCAACATTTCCACAAGCAGTGGCCATCCGCTTTTAAAGCGGTTTATTGATTTATTGGTCTTTACAGCCATCCTTAAACAGGTATTTCACTTAAGGCCCATTCAAATGACAACAATTTAAATTGGTTTGGTGCAGTAAAACAGGCCACAGAAATAACATGTAAGACCCCCTGTGGTAAAGCCTATTTCTCTGTCCCAACTGCTAGAAGTTTTAAGGTATGTTTACCTTTCGCTGGTAATGTTCAATTACCGGTTAATAAACAAATTAAACTGGACTTTTGTTTGGAGAAATAAAACTTCTGGTGCTTGAAATGCCTTACGCTCGTATAGCCAGCGATCGTCTTACAGTATAGACCATGCTGACCCTATACGATGGTACATATAGAACATTTTGTTAGGTATGGTTACCGGAGACGCTCGATAACACCAGCCAATGAAAGACGATCTTTCAACGCGCCTTTGGCTCCGATTGTTTGCTTGGTTACAAGGGCAGCACATCCTTGATCGGCTATTTTACATACCTGTTTGCCCAGGTTAACCAATAGAACTTTAAGACGATCGCTGGTTATACGAGCATAGATATGCCTCTG
>JAVFBW010062317.1:0-17120 GCA_034783835.1 Mopalia ciliata
AAAATGGAAATTAATGTATTGTATTACACACAAAAAGTTTTACTTATTTATAGAATATGGTTTTTGGGTGGTCTTCCAATCAAACTACTTTTGTTTCATTGATATGATCTCCTCTCTCCATTGGGCGGATATGTCGTTTGAGTGAAATAACATTAAGTATGGCGAAAAATCACAATGAAAATCAATTGCAGTAAATTATATATAACAAAACATAAATTACTATGTTTAACTTGTATGTTCTTAAATGTAATTCTTAATGCATTTAACTACAATGCGAAGCGAAGCATTCCTTTTTATTTTTGGATAACATTTGGTTCAGATCCTACGTTGGGCAATTTTGCAGGTATAAAGCCGCGTGGGAATCGAACCAATGACATTGGCTCAGGCATGCTACTTACTGCTGGTGGTTTGATCTATATTTTGGTAGTTTTTTGGTAACTAAAATATCATCGTACAAATTCCAAAATAACCCCACATACCAAAATGTACACTTACTGTCATAAATATTTTGAAAGGGCACATAAACTATTTATTTTGCTTCACAGTTGCTGGTTATGCTGGCAAGCTGTGTGAACTAAACCCACTGCACCTACATTAAATTTTCGTGGATCTGACCTATTTGGAAAACCTGATATATTTCTGCTTTTTTTCTACCAACATTTAAATTTCAATTCAACACCTTTCCTACTATTTATAAGCAATTTTTATTCTTTTCTTTATTTTAGCTATTTGTGGGGTTTGCCAAGGCTCACGATGCGCTAAAGAAGAGTGGGACCCAGTTTGAATTTTGGTTAAATGTAGAAGCCTTTGAGTACTTGCGAACAGACCCATGTTTGCCTGTTGACAAAGCATCCTCTGGTATGGGAGAACTACTTAATCGAGCAAGTCGACCCCGAATAGACCAAGCAGTAACGGTAGCAGGAGCAACAGTTCAAAATGTCATCACTTTTGCCTGGGACTCGGATTTTCTTTGCACAACGGTCAACTACAGCATGTCATTGGCACAATCTATTATCAGCGACAACAGACCTATTCTGTCGAATTGCTCTTTCCATTCTCCACAGAACCTCTCAGTTGTTGTCCTTGGATATTACCTGACGCAGGAAACCCAGAGTTTTACGGTAAATTGTACAACTACACGGTCGCCCATTTTTAACGACCAATGGGGTTAACCGACCAAATAGGTTTTGGGTAAAATATCAACCACCACTGACTTCATGTACACGTATTAAAGGATGAGAAAGCTTATGATTAATCCATACCAAAATCGATTTACTGTGACCAACACATAAAATAGCAGCATACTTTCCTTTCATTAATGAACTATAAGTTTATAACATAGAGTTGAAAGTTTACAATTACTAAATAAGATAATGTCCGACATTACCCCTGATCGAAAACATCAATTAGGTGTATACAGGACCCAATTTCTTTATTTTGATAACAGTGCATGACAGTGCATAAAGGTTTATTTTGATTTTAGAAATCCGTCCTAACTTTTTTTAATAAGGGCAGTGAACTTTGTAGGACAACTTGCGATTAGAGTAAAAAAAAACACAACATATCTACAGACAGAGCCTTCTAGTGAAGCTATAACAGAATACCAAAAACATGAACTCAGACAGACGTACATGTAAGTCTACGTAATAGGTTTGGGTTACGTGCTGTAACTCCGGAATTAAAATCAATTTACATTTTTCGAAAAAGCCGATAGAGTTTTGGTTAAAATACGTCTGAGGACGATGTTGACAGTCAATTTGGAAAGGGACATAATTTTTTTTTCGTAGAGTCGAATCAGTGAGTACCGAATACAATCAGCTTAATGAACGTTTTCAAGGGTAAAGTAAAAAAATTCCAAATCAGCACTTTAACTACAATCAGTAATACCAATAGCCGTCTATTCTTCTAACCCGCAATTACAGGTTGCGCACATATATGTGTATTGCGTTAATATTCAATGCTAAAGATCGGACTACTTTTTCACAGGAGGTTACATATTTACCCAGAATTTACATCAGTCGGTTTACCCCATTCTAATTGTCACGATTCAACCAAGAATGTGGACAAAATAATTAAAAGGTAACTTTTAATTGTTCAAAAGTTTATTAATTTCTGATTAAAGCATTTGAGAAAAGGTATATATTCAACACTGACTCACCCAAACTCTTAAATTTATTTTGTCCCCATTTAGATCCACTGGACTGATACAAGTGGCAGAGCAAGAAAAGATGTCTTGTACGGATATTTCTTTGACCTAGACTATGGTGCGAGGCATGATCGAGTGAAATCCATGCAGTACGTCATGCTCTGGGACACCTATGACTGGCAGCAGTTAGCTCCAAAAGGCAATGTGTCTGTTCAGGCGGAGGGTTCTTTTAACGAGTGTATATTTGTGTATGATTATTCTTAAATCAACAAAATACAGTTTGCTTTTTTTCTTTATATACAATAATACTATATGATCGATAATTGGGTGTTGTATTTTCGAAGATTGATATATTTGGAAATATATCTATAGGACACATTCTATCCAAGTTCGAACTATTTGAGCAACCAATCAATCAATCAATCAATCAGTCAATCAATCAATCAGTCAGTCAATCAATCAATCAATCAATCAATCAATCAAACAAACAATCAAACAATCAATCAATCAAACAATCGATCCCTGGTCGACTGATCGATCTATAAACCAATCAATCAACCAACCAATCAATCAATCAATCAGTCAGTCAATCAATCAATCAATCAATAAATCAATCATTCATTTTTCTCCGTATGTTGATAAAGAAACTGTAGTGAAATGACGGAACAAGGGAGCAGAAAGAGGCAAACTTATCGTGCTAATGGATGAACTCACAATATGTAATTTGAGAGTGACATGACATCCCACATGATATGTCAGCAGGTCACCTGCTTACTCTGTATATCCACAAGGTCATACAAAATGTTCAGGTTATGATATCTGGTTTAACATGTAGTTTTATTGGCACTGGTCTGACGTCATCTGATCATATCTTACTAGTTTAATCCGGGAGTTGACTCCAGCAATGTTGTTACAAGGGTGTCTACTGATTGTCTCGGATGAAGTCAGGTGCAGAGCGTAGTGCACATCCACAAAAATATTTAACAACAAATAAATTACCTATTTGTGGTTTTGAGTGAGTGATTGATATGATCTATACTGCTAAATGAGATACGGGGGGAAACACCAAAGTCGTAATATATTAGAAATACCCATTGACTACTATGATGTTAAACAATAAATATATGAACTAACTGATTCATCAACTTTTCTTTCATGTTAAAATTTATTTTGTCATCTCACATCAAACTATCGAAAAGCATACAACCCTGAGATATATTCCTTCTCTCAAAAAGCTTCCTTTTAATTTACAACATATAACCACAAAAAAGAACATAGAATTTTACTATAAACTTTAATGGTCATGCTTGTCATGATCTTCAACGGCACGGAAACAATCTTTGTAATCTTTGTATTTCATAAACATCTTTTTACTGAGGGCAGGAAGGACCAGGACATCTGAAGCCCCATCGTGGCCAAGATGTTGGATGTAAGAGCCGAGCTCAAAGATAGTGTTCTCCTCACCCAAAATCATAACGTCAGCCATATCGTGCATCAACTGTAACAGAAAACAGACAATAACTTGTGACGATTTGTTCTTGAGATTTTAAAGTTTTTTCTTGTTGGTAGATTTGTTTGCTTTTTTTGCTTCGGGTTTAACCTTGTAATTAGGGTTATTTTACTAATACGACAGCATGTCAGTTCGAGTGGTGAATGAAATCCTCCTCACTGACGCCTCGGACAACATTTTGTTCTCGTAGAAAGTCCAAAAATAAAAAAAAGTCTAAAAAATTCCACCTGACAAGCTGTTTAGAATTCAAACTTAAAGCGGACTATATAAAATAAAGTGGTCTTCTGATTCACTATTGATATCGTTTGTAGTTAAATAACATTTATCATTTCAGAAAATCAAACATTAGTTTTATTTACTTTAACCGTAAGCCAAACTCATTAACTATTCATTTTCTTCATAACGCACTTTCCTAAATTTCAAAACAATAAAAGTTACATTTTAATGCAATATTTGCAAATAGGTATTAACAACTTTACTAAAGGCGTTAAGTGTTTAGAGTTTGGTCTTACAATGAAGTTAAGCCTGGGTGGAATTATTAAACAATAATTTGACATACAAAGATACACAATAACTTACATCGGGGTCATGGTGGGTCTGTGCGCATGTGTGAGCTGAGATAATGTGATCCAGGATGTTCTTTTCAATCTCGAGAGCTTGTTTGATGACGTCAGATGGGTGAGACCAGTCTGTGACTGGGGGTGCCTGGTGTAAATCGATTCAACATTATAATCAAAATAGTATCATAAATGTCGTCAACATATTAATATACCGAATTAATCTGGAAAAGAATTTGGTCTAAAAGGATCCAAATTATATGTCACCATTTCTCACACGGATCAACGAGGAACATATGGGTTCCTTTCGTTTAAATAATTTAAAGTGTTCAAGACAAAAAATAAACTTGTTAAACACGACAATGTACAAGAACTGCCTGTCGAAAACAAAAGGACAAAAACACCTAGTACATTTTGATAGATTTATTGGGCGTTATAGGCTTACAAGAGTATAAGTGATCATAAGATGATACAATAATGGGATTGAATAATATATCCTTAAATCGTTATAGAGCGCACTACATGTGTCATCTGACTTATTGAAGTTTGAATCGAACATAGTATATAACGAATAAGAACATGCGTGATTAACTTACGGGAATGTCACTCCAATGGACCTCAGCTCCACGGTGGATAAGGTACTTCATCAAGTGTTTAGCATCATTCAGCTTTTCTCTGGCGTGTACGGTGAACATAACAGCCATTCCAGCGTAGTCACTATCATACTGACGGAAGTGAGCCGACTGAAAAGTTATTCATACAGTGAGAAATAAGATTCCATCACCGGGGTCATAGAATTGATGTTTGTTTGCTTGGGGTAAAACGTCGTACTTAAGTTGTAGCAGAGAAACAGACACTTGTGACGAGTTTTCATTGATAATTTGAATTTTTTTGTTGTGGGTAGATTTTTCTTCTTGTTTGCTTAAAATTTAACGTTGTACTTAGCTTTATTTCACTAATTTGACAGCTTGTCAGCCCGATGCATGGCTGAAGGGAACCACCTTCGGCGCCCCTGGATCATCCCATCGATTATGCAATTATTGTACTGTAAATGTTATGGAGGATGAGATCCATTTTATGTTTATCTGTCCTGCTTAAGATGATATTAGAAAACCGAATATGTACTTAGGTATAATTGGAGTAAATGTATACAAGCTAACACAGATACTGTCCACACTTTCAAAAATACTGTGCGGCACAGTTACATACAATAGACTTGCAATGGCGAGACGTAACCAATGATAGTAATATCGGTCTCATGCATAATGACTTGTAATCATTTTATTTTATTGATGTAGGTAAATATGTTCATTTGCTCTTTGTGACCAAAATGCGAGAATTGAAATGCAAATAAAGTTTAATTCAATTCAATAAAAACCCTAAATTTACTTCCCAATTTTGGGCTTTTTAAATTATGGCGTAACTACGTATTCGATTGATAGCCAGGTATGGTACCTGGTCTATGCTTTCCGTTTATCGGAAAGTATAGCTTGAAAATTTATGCTATTCCTATCATGGAAAGCTGTATAAAACGATATCTATACGTTATATTAACTCTATATGTACACCTACAGTGTACCATACACTGTGTATGTTGATAATCACAGATACACCTTCCTTTACGATGAGGTAAGGGACGCAACTCTGCTGCCGTTACATAGTAACTGGAATATGATTGGAGTTTAACGCCATACCTAAGGTTATGACAGCCCAACGATTGAACAAAATGACCATCGAAGTCGTTGGCAACAAACAGATCGGCTTCATGTCGTCACTTAGCTATGAGAATATCAGGACATCAAGTAACTCCCTCACTCCTTACCCCCGCCCCCCTCTCCCCGCTATAGGGGGGGGGGCTGTTTTTTTATAAGTGATCTCATAAGTCCCAGCCCCCTCTTTTTAAAACTGATTGTTTTATACACTGTCCACCGCAAATATTTAAAACAAAAAGATGCGAGATTAATGAAGATTTACCTTTGCGATGTACTGGAAGGTTGCTGCCAAGTTCAACTGGATCAGATCATTAACCTGTTTTTCACAGTCTTCGTTAAAGTTCACACGAATCAGGTTTTCTGCTGCTGGGGCGGCGTCTTCGGCTACAACAATACATTTAAACGCAGAACTGGTTAAAACGTATTAGGCCTAACTGAATTTCAACTCATCTCGTTTGGATACACTTTTTATTGCATTACAAGATTAATTTGTCAAAAAAAGCTAAAGCTTTTCATTAATTTGAATCCCATCTTTAGAGGTTAAGGGAAAGTATAGAAGTACAAAATAAATTAATATATTCAAATAAAAGCTGGTAAAGGCCCTTCGCGTTGTTAATCGTGAACTGGTAAACAAATCATAGACACCAATCGTCTCATTATCCTCGTATTTTTATTGGCTTGAATAATTGCTTTCTTCCTTTTATGATGGCTAGGCTCCGCTGTCGAAATTCAGGGCAATTGTTAAGGCAGGACACTCCAGTGCACTTTTCCCAATGATGAATCGCGAGGTTTTAATGAATCGTGGATTTTTTGTTGTTGTAGTTTTTTCTTCAAGTTGCTGCTTTCTATCTTTAAAATCTCAACACCTTCAAAGGAAGTATTCCCAACAGTCCGATTTTCTTTCACAAAAGATTGTGTCTTCCATTTTTATTGTAGTTTCAAGGTTGAGGTCGACTTAAGTTTGATAAGACCATTTTGGCCTTTCGGTTTCCCGTGCACAGCTGTCGTTGAAATTCCAACGAATTAGATAACTTAATTTGGTTCTTATTTCTACATTCACTCAACTACTGTCATCTAGCGACTTAAACATCTAATTAAGAAATAATAATCAAGCGACTGACGTCTATTGCGAATTTTAAAACAGTTGAGGTGGTAGAGTTTTTTTAAGGGCGAAGGCACACAATTTGTAATAATGTAGTCATCAGAAATAGCATAAAATGTCTGCCTCAAACATTTAAAAGGACTTGTGCCAGCCCATTGGATGAAGACACCGCTGGCCGCAAAGCAAGAGAGGACATTCAAAAGACGCAATGACAGATTGTCGCCTTGGAGCCCCTTGGCTCCCAGAGCACCTGGACAACAGGAAGTTCTCTCTAACAAGCGCCCGTGACAAAACAAGGAATTTTATAAGTAATATTTAAGAGGGTCCATGTGTAGCCTTGGGCTACTCGGAATAACGCGTTTTTAAAATGTCTTTTCTTGCAATGCAACAAAGGAAAGAAGAAAAGTAACGAAGACCTTAAGGTAAATTACATAGACGGAAACACTTACCGTGAGCAAACGCTACCAGAACCACTAAGACAAGCGCGTACATCATGATTAATTGGTGCTCCTCTCCAATACAAAGAACTGAATGAAAGAAGGGCCGAATGAAAGGAATGAAGTAATTTTATACTCTACAAAATTTGTTTGGAGTTTTTAAGTTACACAAGGTTCAAGGGAACATGTAACGTGATACCGCTGAAATTGAACCCAAAGTTTAAAGGCCTACTTACAGCATACTCTTGAAAACTGATGAGTGTTAGAACACAATAACAATTTTCCATTGAGATCGTCCTAGTTTTTACCTCATCATGATATCTAAATGTATAGCAATTTTGTTTGTCAGAGAGTTCCTATACTGCTGTGTCAGTCCGTGTCACAATATTTAGTGTCCTAGTAAAGGAATATGGACTTCATTTTCATATGGAATTATTATAATACATATTTGATCCTACAAATATCCTGCTAAGCTTGTCTTTTAGTTTGACTGAGGTTTAATGACTGAAATTGACGAACCCCCTTTAACTATCATTCACGGTGGCGATGCCATCTTTTCGACCCTATATAAATGACCTTTGATATCAAGAAACACACACTCATTCATATGAAAGGTGTCTTTAACACAATATAGGTAGGAAATCATCTGGTATCAAATAATAGCAATATTCAAGGCAAGACACAGTTAGCATAAAAATGTGAGAATAAAAGTTGGAACACCGGAAACTAATCAGGTTTGCTTCGTTCAAAAACATATGAAAACATAAATCTCAAATCAATCCAGTTTCCTGGGGATCTCAACAAACAGGCACAGCAGTTTAGACATAAAACACAATTGTTACACATATAAACATAGGTTATATATAAAAATAAAAAATATTTATATTTATTGCAGATAAAGAAAATCGTGTTTGCTTCCACCGGGATTCGAATTATCTACCAAGAAGGGCCAGAGCTGTAACCGCTTCTAAAATGGGTTTAAACAGTACAAGCGTGTACGGAAGAATTGTAAATATAGACAGCAACAAGTAGAGCTAAGTAGTTCTGTTTGTAAACAGTTTGTACATATTTGGATTTTATGGCAATGTTCATTATGTATAGTTTTATTATGTATTTGTATTTCACTCTTTTTATGACTTAATCTATATGCATTTGTCTACTGAACCTCTTCAATATTAAAATAAAAATTGTGAATTTATATTTGTATTTATGTTTACCTTTGAATAATTAAAGTAGAAAAATGATCGCAGATCACTTTTGGGCACCTCTTGGTTAATTTGGATCTATTTGCATATACTGAATTCAAACATCGACATGATGCTACGCTTTCAAGCCTACCATGTGGCGCTCACTTGTTAAGTCTTGCATAAAATAGCAAAATGTTTTATCAGATCTTAGTGGGTTTGGATTTTTGCAGGCAATATTAAAGCAGTGTAGGCGATAGTTGAGTGTATGTACAATACTTCAATATAATACTTTATCATAAATTTAAAATTGGTGAAGATTTTTGGCTAACTTTGAAAGATTAACAGCCAGATTCTTCGCAGCTAGGTACGTTGGGATGGTGCGCTTCTAGTAACACCTGTTATGGTTCGGAGACGAGATAACCGAGTACTGAACCCTGGGAGACATAAATTGTATACATGCAAACCCCTCAGTGATGAGTATTCCAAACTGAAAAGAACAAAGTTGTTTGCTATATGATTGGAGGTTATCGGAGAGCTAGCCTTCGATTCCAAAGGAATGTAATGTGAACCAGAGACCTATCGAAAGCATTAGAAATATCTAAATATTTCAAACATAACATTTTATATAAGGTTTTATAGCTATAATGAAAACGTCCATGCCATTGGCAAAGGGCTCTAACATCAAAGTAAATGCCAAGCAGCGCTGTGACTATGTCAGAGGAAGTGAAGGTGTTAGCGTATATGGTTATATACGTTATTATACAGACACATTTTTCAAACAAATGGCTAACACGGTTCAATAATGAGATTGTTGGTAGTTTTACCATGTAATGCTTATAATCTTATTGATGGATATGACTTATGCTTATAACCTTCTACGGGCCAAATAATTGATAGCTGGATCAAATTTATTTCAAGCAAGTATTATTGTCTTTTGGTAACATCACTTTTTACATGCAGCAATATCATGATATTTTTCAAATTTTATTCTGGCAGGTATTAGGAAATGGCCCTTTAATACGATAGGTAGTTTCCGGTCACCTGGAATTATATATATGCTGCCACTGCAATTAAGGCTCATGCTGATTTTCGAATGGAACTCAGTTGACCAATTCGCATCAAATTCTTCAGTTTCAATTCAAGGTGGTGTTTTAAGCTCAAACGTGAATGTCCGGAGATCAAGGTTTATTTACAAATATTTATATTAAACTAATTTCACTCATAAAATAATAGGCCAGTCAGGAACTAATAATTGCAAATTACCGTTCAGGTTTTTTCTTTATTAAAATGAGCTTTTCATTGAAAGCAGAGTGTTCTATTGTTAAAAAAGTTTTTGGACAATAAGTTTGTAAAAAAGGTAAACTGACTCAAATCACACAAATTATTTTTATCTTCTATGCATGAATTACGGGAATGCTGCTGTAACGCCGTTCCAACTATTTCTTCATTATTTCTTATATCAAGGAACCGTTTTTTGTCATGGTCACATTTGGAATTATCCTGTTTTCTAAAGAACCCTCAAAGAACCATTATTTATAAGAGTATACCTTGCTACACATTTCTATGGTTCTTGTAGTAGGCTTTTGGTTTCTATTGGTTTCTATCAAGGTTTTTTACAGAGCTTATATTAAACTAATTTTAGTAATAAAATATCCGGCAAAGATACCCTCGTAGAAAAATATGGCCCCAATGAAAGTGCGAAGTTAAATTAATCAAACAAACAAGCAAAAAAAAAAAAAAAAAAAACAAGACAAAGAGAAAAACAACATAATAATAAAACACCAACTAACTTCCTTGATGCACTCGTAGAAACAACATGGCTCCTAGATATAACAGGGGAAAAGATAAAGATCTGTTTATGATGTTTTTGTCCTGTGATTGTCTTATCTTGTCTTTGTTTGTCGCCATTTAAATAGTATTGGAATTCAACTAATCTATGTAAATCCAAATACACCCAATCTGTTACAGATAGAAAATTGTTTTTTGAGTTGAATTTCTTGTAAAATGTACGGCCAATTAATATTTGAAATTTTATTAAATGATCTATTAGATTGATGATGGAGAAAGTTTAAAAGATGCAGGCTATACTTGTTTAAAAAAATATCAAGTTTATAAAGCGTTACATTAAAACAAAAAGTTAATTGTAGGTGGTCTCGTAGCTAAGGTACTACTCCAAGCAGTTATGTTCGTGGGGTCTGTGTATTGTCTCTTGTGATTGTCATTTGCTGTCTTTGCGTGTTGTCAGTGGCGTCGGGGGTCTCGGAGCTAAATGGCGACTCTAAGCAATTCGTTATGTGGTGTCAGTGTACTGCGTTTTGTGATTGTCATGTGCTGTCTTTGCTTATTGACAGTGGCGACGTGGGTCTCGGAGCTCAGCGGCAACTCTAAGCAATTCTGTATGTGGTGTCAGTGTACTGCGTTTTGTGATTGTCATGTGCTGTCTTTGATTGTTGACAGCGGCGACGTGGGTCTCGGAGCTAAACGGCAACTCTAAGCAAATCTGTTTGTGGTGCCAGTGTATTGTTTCTTGTGATTGTCATGTGCTTTCTTTGCTTGTGATTGTCATGTGCTGCCTTTGCTTGTGATTTTCATGTGCTGCCTTTGCTTGTGATTGTCATGTGCTGCCTTTGGTTGTTGTCAGTGGCGTAGGGGTCTCGCAGCTAAACGCCAACTCTAAGCAATTATGGTTGTAGTGTCAGTGTATTGTGTCTTGTGATTGCCATGTGCTGTCTTTGCTTCTTTTCATTGGCGCCAGGGGTCTCGCAGCCAAATTGCAACTCTGTAGAGCAATTATGTTTGTGGTGTCTTTGCTTGTGATTGTCCTGTGCTGTCTTTGCTTGTTGCCAGTGGCGTCGGGGGTCTCGGAGCTAAACGGCAACTCTAAGCAATTCTGTTTGTGGTGCCAGTGTATTGTTTCTTGTGATTGTCATGTGCTTTCTTTGCTTGTGATTGTCATGTGCTGTCTTTGCTTGTTGCCAGTGGCGTCGGGGGTCTCGGAGCTAAATGGCAACACTAAGCACATCTATTTGTGGTGCAATTTGTATTGTGTCTTGCGATTGTCATGTGCTGTCTTGCTTGTTAAAAGTGGCGACGTGGGTCTCGGCGCTAAATGGCAACTCTAAGCAATTCTGTTTGTGGTGTCAGTGTATTTTGTCTTCTGATTGTCATGTGCTGCCTTTGCTTGTGATTGCCATGTGCTGCCTTTGGTTGTCGTCAGTGGCGTAGGGGTCTCGGAGCTTAATGGCAACTCTAAGCAATTATGGTTGTGGTGTCATTGTATTTTGTCTTGTGATTGTCATGTGCTGCCTTTGCTTGTAATTGTCATGTGCTGTCTTTGCTTGTTGCCAGTGGCGTCAGGGGTCTCGGAGCTAAATGGCAACTCTGAGAAATTCTGTTGCTGGTGTCAGTGGATTGTGTCTTGTGATTGTCATGGGCTGTCGTGCTTGTTGCCAGTAGCGTTGGGGGTCTCGGAGCTAAATGGCAACACTTAGACATTCTGTTTGTGATGTCAGTGTATTGTGTCTTGTGATTGTCATGTGCTGCCTGTGCTGGTTGTCAGTTGTGCCAGGGGTCTCGGAGCCAAATCGCAAATCTAAGCAATACTGGTTGTGGTGTCAGTGTATTATGTCATGTGATGTCTTTGCTTGTTGCCAGTGGGGTCCAATGGCATTTAAAAGGGATGAAAAAAAAAACTCGTTGACAAAAAAAAAAAAAAAGAGAAAGAAGAAAGACCACACACCCTGTTGAAACAGATGTCACACTTGGAAAAGTTCGAATGCATCAAGACAATGTACAAATCTTCTTCAAACTGAATGTTGTATGGTTAAATACATCGGTAACTGATGATCTGCATTAAATAAAAATTGTTTTGAGACTTGGTTGTCTCATCTCACGGAAAGAGTTGCAGTGATGTTTCCCTTTATTTGCAGCATTTGATTATTAGATAAGAATTGAGAAACAGTCGACAAAATCAAAATTTTTCAAATACGGGGAGTCCCTTGAAGTCGCTATTACAAATTGCACAGTGAGATTGCACCTTTAAATAAGCAAACAAATCCTAAAGTATCCGGTACCCGACTTATAATTTAGTCCGATTAAGTTCTCTGTACGAAATCAACTGGATAAAACTTTACGTTTACCTTTTTGTCGTTCTGTCGCTCTTCAGTGTCAAATGTATTTTTCGTAAAGCAATAAACGAATAGGACTCACAGTTTGAACACACACTCAAAACATCTTACTCATTAAGAGAGCCTACAGCTGTTAAATATTAGGTTCAATCTTACTGCCATTTCGCAATTATCCAAATGTTCATCTTAAAACATTATAGTTGTCAGCAGTACAACTTTCTTACGCCAATTGATAAAAGTTTGTGTTTTTAACAGTCTCTTTTTGCTAAGAGGTCAGTTTTAACCTCTTGAAGTAATTGTTTTCCGCACCGTAAATGCTAAAGGACTATAGTATTTCACTCAACACCGTAACTGGATTTTTTGAATTGGTAAATCTGATAATATAATTTTAAGAATCAAGTCTTCAGCACTATAAGGGAAATGTAACATGTTGCTTTGCAAGCAATTAGAAAAGAAAGAATTCTAAACACAATCTGATAAAACTTATATAATACCATATTGTTTTAATTCATTGGTACAAGTATATAAGGCGTGAATACCCATTGATTGTAAACAGTTCCAATAGATTTCTATAACCGTAGCCTCACTGGTAGCCTGAGGTGAACGCAATATGCTACACACTGTAACCACTTGCCCTCTGAGGCCATGGGATGTCACTTGAGAACGCAGATCGGATGCATTGACCAGTTTGTAAGTTTTACGCCTTCTTAAACATACTGTGGTGACTTGAAATAATTTTAATGTCATTTTCGGAGCTGGAAGTCATGGCTTCAGTCATGGCTCGGGTTCTATATGGAACCCTCACTCTTCCAAGTGTTTTCCCTTCCTTCTTTTACCATTGAACAGTTTTTGTACTATTTCTTAGAGGGTATTAGCTTAACATACGAGAAGATATTTAATACAGAAATTCCTCTTTATTTTGCTTTGATATTTTTCAGAGATAAAAACTAAAATCCTTCACTGTTCAACTTTAATGGTCATGCTTCTCTCGGTCATCTACAATGTGGAAACAGTCTTCATAATTCCTGTATTTACGGAACATCTTTGCACTCAGGTCATGAAGGACAAGGACATCTGAAGTTCCATCGTGGTCAAGATGTTGGATGTAAGAGCCGAGCTCAAAGATAGTGTTCTCCTCACCCACAATCATACGGTCAGCCATATCGTGCATCAACTGTAATAGGAAAAAAGAATTTGTGGATGAACCATTAAGGGATTTTTTAAAATAAGTTTGGGTAGAAAGTTCAGTGTCACGAATAACTTCACTTCCTCACTATTATTGTCTTGCTTTGAACACTCACACTATGGAGGTGTCATTTGTAGTAATATGTAATCATACACGGAAAATTATTTCAGCCTGACATGCGCAGTAACTTCGACGAAATATTCTTTTATTTGATTTAGTTATTCCACTGATACAACAGGGTAAAATTTTAAACCTAGGTACATGGATCGTTAAGCTATGTTTCTTTTTGAAATTTATGATATCTCGACCACACAAAATAAAACATAATACCAACCAAACTACCAGCTGAAAGGTTTTCAATGAACGCGAAAGTGAGTGGTAGACATTTCATTCCATCAGACAGGCTTTAGTCAGATATACGTTTAGTTATCATTGCTGGACTTTCACAGAAATTTTAATATTAGTGAGCGTGATAACGGATATTAATTAATTATCCATTTAAAATGATAAAACGGCAAAAATGACGGAGAAAAAAAACAACAACCTTTACTTACATCAGGATCATGCGACGTTTGTGCGCATGTGTGAGTAGAAATGATGTGATCTAAGATATTTTTCTCAATATCGAGAGCTTGTTTGATGACGTCAGATGGGTGAGACCAGTCGGTGACAGGGGGAGCCTGACAAAAAAGGATGGCAAGCATGGATTAGCATTATAGTATTTGAAGCAATTCCTGTAATCCCCGGTTAAACACATGGGCAGCTCAAGCAATTCGTATCCTGAGCTGACAATTGATAGGTTCAATGGCAAAAGGGGATAAACGGAGATATCTTTTTACATGAGACATAACATGAACTTTAACCTTCAGGCAAAGAGTAATCAAAATAGAATGATCCATCTATTCATCCAAGGACTACCTGCCAATCTCTGCACACAGAAAATCGCTAGCGGCTCTTATTGTTGTTCTTGTTGTTTTGGTAATTGTGAAATCGTGTTCTGGAGTGTACATCATATATAAATCCTCATATACAGCAAAAACTGTGCTTCTACCTATGAAGAGAATCATAATGTCTTGTACTTACAGCGATTTTGGCAAAGTGAACTTCAGCTCCGCGGTGGATTAGATATTTCATCAAATGTTTAGCATCATTGAGTTTTTCTCTGGCGTGTACGTTAAACATGGTGGACATTCCCATGTATTCACTATCATATTGAGTGAAGTGGGCAGCCTGGAACATAAAAAACATCTTGATTGATTGATTTGTATTGATGTACTCAATGTGACGGCATTTGTATTGTAACATCATACAACCATAAAATATAAAGCGCTAAGTAAACATCAGTAAAACATGCATCCGTAAAGGTTCACCTCGTGAATCACACTGTCTGGTGGCCATAGCTTGAAGATTGATTGATTTGTGTTTAACTCCGTGCTTAAGGGAATTTCACTTTTAAGACGGGGGGGTATTCCCACAATAGTTAACACTAGCACAACCATAAAATGTGAAGTGTTTTGATAATGTCGGAAAGTTATAGTCCTCCAGTGCTTATTTGATAAAACACTGCTATCCTTTACAAAATACTGCCCTTAGCCAGAGGGGCAACAGTTTGAAAATTATAGACGGATATATTTAATATTGAATATACACCTAGGTACATGTTTAAGGACTGCCCATCATTTGACTGAAACTATACGTTGTAAAGATAACTGGTTTGAATCACCGGTACAAGTCTTTAGGCTTCAAAGTATGCATAGCCATATAGAATCGCTGCCACCCATACGTAATTTAATATTTGTAACAATATAATTTGTTGATTTAATAGCTTATCACAAAGTAAAATTACAAATAATGCAAATATTCACTGCGATTATGCATGAATAATATTAACACAACACTGATATGGTAAATTTGTTTTTGATAAGTAACGTAACTGACCTTGGCGATATATTGGAAGGTGGCAGCAAGATTCAGCTGGATCAGTTCATTCACGCCTGTCTCACAGGATGCGTTAAAATTAACTCGGATCAGATTCTCGTCAGCTGGAATGTGAATAATGTTTAAGCACATCTTAAGTCACAGGAAATTATTATGCTGGAGATAAAATAAAACTAATATTTTAAAGAATACGATTTATATAAATGTTAACATCTTTTGAAACAATGGTATTAAGTGGGTAAGATTATATGAGCTTAGTTATTCCATTAATATGGCGAGATGGGGTGGGGGAGGGGGGTGGGGGTGGGGGTGGTAAGAGTAAAATATAAGAAAATAAGGCAAAACCCAATGAAAATCACCATCCCCTGTTCCCGGCAACTTCCTACATATGGATGTTTTCAAAAACAGACTTGACAGTATTATTCAACAATGAAGTTTCAATTTTTGATATAAGACAAGGAAATACGTGATTCAGTGTCTGCGTATTACCCTCTCACGCCATCGCAATATTTATTTTTAGACATATCACACGGGAAACGAGATTCCAACGGACAGTTCACATTTGGAGCGACACAACCCTGAATGTTTACCTTGTATGTTTGAGTTATACATGCAAATTTTAAATTTTCAACTATACCTGTTGCACAAGCTAGGAGGACTAAAAGTATAAGCGAAGACATGATCAGATGATTTGACCGAAGGATCCTCTTCCACGCGACGTACGACAGGACGATAAACAAGGGGGGAGCTTAAAGTGCGTAAACTTTTTATACCTTAAACTGACATCAGCGAGAGTTAAACGTGTCAGTGGCCTAGAAGACCAAGGACGTTCGCAAAAATTGAAGTCATTGACTAAACATGTAACTAGTGACCTAATAGTCCACTGGCAATGTTAGTATGATGCACAAGAACAGTTATTCTGTTAAAGGAAATCACCATCAAACAAATGAACTTTACATACTCAACATACTTATTCCGGACAAACTAAATTGTCACATTTTATTTTAACATTGCCTTGTTAATGCTTCCAACATGACGTGGGTGGACGATTGAAGCACTTTCGGATGAACAATGATCGATGAGAGTGTGTAGTATGTATCTCTGTATTTATAACAATTCACTCACTCCTCTCTTTGCAAAAAGCCAAGAAGAAATTTTTTCAAATTAACAAAACGTGATGACAGCGCCCCCCCCCCCCCCCCCCCCCCCCCCCCCCCC
>JAVFBW010062428.1:0-17460 GCA_034783835.1 Mopalia ciliata
TTAATAAAGTCATCCATGTTAACAAGTCAATTAAATCAAACTTTATTTGGCCAAATGATACTAATCAGTCAACCAATATCAAACCCCTGATCATATTCACTAGTCAATCAGTATTAACACATCACACCAGACAGATATATAACTAGTCCACCATACTAAGTTAGGAGTATTTCACTTATATCACGCTAATATTAGTTATTGCCCTACCAATTAAATCATATGAGGTGAAGGTTGGCAGTCAACTCACATAATCCAATCAACTCATATTTATCATTTAACCAAGCCTAACCCGTAGAAGATTATTGCGCTTTTAGCCCATATTGATTAGTTAACCCATATTTACTGAGGCAATAAAGGGCAATAAATAAGGAAGAGGGGAGAAAAATCCTAACACTACATGGTGTACTTACTGCTCATATCCAGGCCGGTCATCTTGCACAGTGGCCTCCACCAGGGCGCTTCCGGTGGGTCGTACCCAAAATATCCAAGGATAGTAACTTTCAGTTTTTCAGGAAAAGTCGGTTGTTCAACCTCACACCTAGAAAATGAAAATCACATTATTATTATTATTATTGATAAATTCTGTTCAAAGGGTGGCCCTTTATAAAACAACACTATAGAGGTTTAAACAAAGCTACTGTTTAAATGTCTATTTTGTGATTCCCTGCTTTCATTAATCAGCAACGCTATATCGCTGTATAACTATCCTGGTACAGAAAATTGTATATGGAGGAAGAGGAATATCCAGTCGTTGGTCTAAATTGACGAGAACGTTCTCAACATTAAATAATTGTTCAGGATGCGAATTAATAAGTTTCACAACCACACCATGTTGTAACTCATGGGTAACATTTATAGATATGTGCTAATGACATATGCTGTAATATTACTAAGACACATGAATGTTAACCTGTGCTAATGACAGATGCTGTAATATTACTAAGACACATGAATATTAATCAGTGCTAATGACAGATGCTGTAATATTACTAAGACACACGAACATTAATCTGTGCTAATGACATATGCTGTAATATTACTAAGACACACGAATATTAATCTGTGCTAATGACATATGCTGTAATATTACTAAGACACATGAATATTAATCTGTGCTAATGACATATGCTGTAATATTACTAAGACACACGAATATCAATCTGTGCTAATGACACTTGCTTTAATATTACTAAGACACACGAATATTAATCTGTGCTAATGACATATGCTGTAATATTACTAAGACACATGAATATTAATCTTTGCTAATGACATATGCTGTAATATTACTAAGGCACATGAATATTAATTTGTGCTAATGACATATGTTGTAATATTACTAAGACACACGGATGTTAATCTGTGCTAATGACAGATGCTGTAATATTACTAAGACACAAGGATGTTTATCTGGGCTAATAACAGATACTGTAATATTTCTAAGACACACGAATATTAATATGCTGTAATATTACTAAGACACAAGGATGTTCATCTGGGCTAATGACAGATGCTGTAATATTTCTAAGACACACGAATATTAATCAGTGCTAATGACAGATGCTGTAATATTACTAAGACACACGAACATTAATCTGTGCCAATGACATATATGCTGTAATATTACTAAGACACACGGATATCAAGCAAATTGGCCAGCGAAAGTTATCGGCCGACATGAGCGCACACACGTGGTGATTGACCCGGCGATCCGGCGTAATTTTTACCTTAAAAAAGCAGCATCGGTCACGTGATTGTCCAATATGGCAATATTATAACGGAAATAAATTTACTCATCACAAAAAATTAAGATGTAGATTCCAACGGGAGAACAGACGTATTTGGAAAATAATTTCATCATCCAGACTTAGGTTGTTGAAGTTGCCATTTTGTGTGTCAGGTGATGAGAATTCGAATTTGTTTAACAGCATTGATTTGCGCGACTGTAGTCGCTTACATGAACACACGGGCGATCAATCGCTGGCGATCAGTCGCTGGAGATTAAAAGTCGGCCGATAATATCAAACATGTTTGATCTGAGCGACTGGTCGGCCGACCGGCTTCCACGATCATTATCGCCGTCGCCTGCCTGAACACACGTGGCGATTTTCCCAGCGATTGGTGTAATCGCCGCGATCGGGCGATTATAATCGCCCGTGCCGCAGGGTTCCCCGCATGGCAGTTATGAGCTTTCCAAGATATAATGTCTCGTTCTACCGACATGGCAACTACACGAGTGCACTGTGGTTTGTTTATCATATGGTATTTATACCATTGAGAGACCAATGAAAACGGTACATTGATTAAACAAAATCCCATATACAGCAATATAAATGCAAATCGACAGATATCTCTTGATTGATTGGTTGAAGGTGTTTATGCTGCATACATTTAAAACCGGAATCCTTCAAACACACACACACATGCTCTTAGTACTTACTTTTCATTTAAAGTATTTAGACCAATGTCTAGGAGCCAAAACACGGCGCTTACGGCAAAAAGATATGCTATAAACGTGAAGACCTTCATCGTTCCACGGCGCTTGGAACAATATTTCACACTGAGTGATTGTTGTGTATAGCGTCAATATTACGCTGCGTATTTGTGACGTGGCACCATTGTGGCGTCGCAAGAAAACGACGTAGTGTTCTTGTTACGTCGTGTGTGATGACGTTATTCATAATCTTGTTTGAGTGGCATTTAGAAGCTGGTAAATTAGAAAGACCGTTTTCAAGCAATCAACAGACTTCTTGAAAACGATCTTAGTATCGAGATCGAAACGTCGCTGCCTAATATATACAGAAGTTGAAAATCCATATCAGTCGTCATGTCTTTCTAGTTATTCATAATGATAACAGGGTCCGGTTGCTCAAAGCTTCGTTAGCCTAACAGCCAGTCAGACGACGTCGGGTCACAAAGAAATGGACGTCGGGTCATAATAGAAATTCCTTGTTACGCAACGTCATCTAATGGACCGTTAACTTAACTGAGCTTTGAGCAACTGGCCCCAGGGCTTCGTTGTTATAGCTGCTCTTTGACGCAATTTGTTCTTCTTTATCAACATAACTCTCGATAATTGTATTCCCAAATGATATTTACTGTTAAAACAAAGAATGTATGAAAACTGCCCAAGTAAAATGTTATTTTTGTTTAGTTTACATTTCCCATAATTCTTTCATGAATAGGTTTGACTGTTTTGATTATGGTTAACGGCTGAAATAAGCTATTACAATAAAAGTAGCGAAAACGTTCAAAAAGAACAATCCATATTTTAAAACACCGTACATTAATTACAACTTAAGATTATTTTTCATACAAATTATCTTTTTAAGATCAAATATTTGTTTTATCGGTTCAAGACTTTTATTGTACAAAATGGACTGGAAAAATCCACATACACCAGTGTCAGAATTCCTGATTATCTGGCGTAAGACCACTATTCACTTCCGTTTTGTCAGCGTGGAATATAGTTCTTAGTAAAAATGGTGTGTAGTCTTGTTTGTTTTATTCTGGCCTTGGGAATTGTTTTTTGTGGGGTATTTGGTATTGATGTGAAGTAATTGAGTGGAGGTTTCTGGTCAGTGTAATATTATAGCCTAAATATGTCACATTTGGTGTATTTATCACCATTTGATGGAGGGGTGATTGGGCTGTTGCTTACATTCCGAGTCGGCTTAACAACACTTATATCTTCCAGGCTCTGCAACTCAAGATTTTGCCGGTCATGATTTGTCAAGATTTAAACTGGAAACTTCAAAAGGACCGATTAACGTATGTGCCAGGGGTTTTCGCTCAACGAAAGTTTGGGAAGGAGTTGTGGGGCCAAACGTTAACATTAAGGCTTATGGCAAATTAATGGTGGTCTTATGCAATCTGCTGAAGAAGATCGAAGTCGATGGAAGCCTATCATACTGTTACCACGTGACTTAATTGTCTACTCCGAAAACAAGCACTGAGCTAATGTGTGATATTATGGAAAAGCTGTAATGAAAAGAAAACAGTCAACTGTTTGTTATACGACCTATATGTTGGACATTTGGAGCCAATAAGGTTTTTTTAGAAATTCAAATAACAAAAAAATGACTGGACTCATTGAGTTGTAGAATTTCTCAAATTAATCGAATTGGTATGCATACGTAATCGAATTGGTATGCATACTTATTAAAATTGGTATGCTTACGTAATCGAATTGGTATGCATACCTACGAGAATTGGTTTGCATACCTAATATTGGGTTGTGTCCGACAATGCCAACCATATACCTGACCCTAGAACCAACCATATACCTGACCCTAGAACCAGTTGGCTTTGGTCTTCATGGTGTGCTCCTTGGGAACAAGACGCCTCCTTTACCGACATACTTTGGGACAAAAAGCCTAGCGTAGAGGCGTCGTGCCGCTAAATACATTGTGTGGAATTTTGCCGGAATCGACACAAGTAAAACACCTATATCTTCAACTTCTTAGACGAATCCATGCATGATGCAAGTAATATTATACATACGAAGCCGGATGCACTATTAAACACATGGCTCGAAATGAACGTTTAGAGTATATTCATATTATTAAAGGGGACGACCACCCGAAAACCATATTCTATAAATAAGTAAAACTTTTTGTGTGTAACACAATACATTAATTTCCATTTTCATAACCTGACTGTATTTCTGGTTATCATTCATTAAAGAGGATCACAAGTACCAGTTGAGTCATCAAATCCTGCACTCTGGTTGGTCAGCCAATTTTGAACTAGCCAATGATAGATCAGTGAAGTCTGCTGTACACAGAATTTGATGACTCAACTTGTACTTGTGATCCTTTTTAATGGATGATAACCAGAGTTACGATCAGATTATGAAAATGGAAATTAACGTATTGTGTTACACACAAAAAGTTTTACTTATTTATAGAATATGTTTTTTGGGTGGTCTTCTCCTTTAACAAATAATACATTTGCTAGTATCTTTAAAAAACGTAATTGCGTTGATCTACAGCTGAATGATCATAATATAGTCCCAGTGTAATTAATTGCACAGCTGTATTTTCCTGGCTACGACCGCACAATTCACCTCATTTTAGCAAATATCACTACAGAAAAAATGGCACTTCTTCATGACCAAGTGGCAGTACGAAGTTATGGAGGCCAGACGATGACGATTTTAACCAAATGCTTTCAACAGAACAATGATCATTTGAAATATGTACCTCTCAACATACAAACGAATTCTAAACTGTCTTATGATGCTCTCTTGCTCTCCATCAATAGAAATAACGCAACTTATGTCTTCCTATATCTATCTATGATCCCTGTGGACAAGGGCAGTTTGTTTGGAGGGTAGCAATACTGTCAATACTTTAATAATAATACTGCATGAAGATTAAGTAATTTTATCAAAAGATTTAACATTTTTTGGTTATGCTAGTGTCAGTTATTGTCGGTACACACTGTCGTCATATAACCGTAAAATATTAATAAATCAATTAAAGATGTATGTACATGTATATTATGAAACAATAACCACCATTACAAATACGGTATACGCTTAGATGTCTTGTGTGACTTGAAGTGCTTGGTGCATTTGGGCAGAACTTGGCAAAATGTTTGGAAAAAAGTAAACCAAATTTTAAGTTAAGATATTCGCAATTATATATTATAATCCACATTGCCCGAAGGTCGACATGAATCGGGTAGTTAAATCCCACCCATTGTCTTAACAGTTAAAAATAGCATTTCAAGTATGAAGTTAATAGGAGAATTTATTTCAAGTTATTGGGTCACAACATGTAACACAGAACGCTGGAAGTATTATGTATACAGAAAACTATTTATTCCTTTGTGCAAATATGTAAGGAAAAATCGTCTAAAAATAGTATAATTTTTATATTTCTTAAAAACCAAAATATTTTGAAAGGATTTAGGACAATACATTAAAAATGTTATTGCTTCATTGAAATTAGCGAAGGGTATCATATGTCATTCGTTTAAGAGAAACGATAACCTATGATTTTCACATCAGCCTAATATGATACGGCATCGGGTGGCCATAATAAATGTCTAAGTGTCAAATCATCTGACATATACACACAAAATCTCTGTAATAACAAGGTTAGAGTCTGGCGAAGGGACCACCTGCAAACCATCATCCTCGCTGTTAATGATTATCTACTTCAGGGCAATATACAATATTCAAACTACTCTTTATCTTTGGTAGCCACTTGCCGGCATGAGACTGGGAGGTCTGTTGATCCCAAGCTTTTATCACGTTACTCGAGAAACACACAATCCGACTGTAATGGGCAGGTCATCCTGTTCTTAAACCTGTTTTCTTTTCACGAGTATAAATAATTCTCCTCACTACCATGTGTGCATGGGATGATTTGGAAGCGATATATGAGATAACTACAGCAGAAACACCATCGACTACAGAATGACTTAAGCCAGGGACACAACTCGGATTGTTTAAGTAAAGCCTTATAAATCGGTAAATTACGGACTTTTCCAAAAGTTGCATTAGATAAATAAATTGTATAAAACTTCAAAATAGCATAAAGTGTCCATGTATAATTCTACTCCGGAGGAAAATGTCAACGACCAAAACTTACAGAACTGTCTTCATCAACTTATATTGTGTGTTTGTTTGTTTACTTGCTTGTTTATGATTTAACGTCGTGCTAAAGAATATTTTCTTTATATGAACACAATTTATAAGATTCAAACAGCCCCTTACTTAAATAAATAAAACCAGAAGGAAACCGTTTTTGCCAGAGCCAAATTATGTGATTCATTCACATATCTGGCATCTGACTCGAACCTGTCAACGGTGCATTGAAGTAAGATCAGCAGGCAAACACATTTTCTCTTCTTGCTGCCCCCTTCCCCTCTCTTCTTTAAATATGCTTTTTTTGGTCTTTGTTAGACGTCGAACTCAAGGATATTTCACTACTAATGATACGAATATTGCATTTTGGACTCGGCTTTAATTAAATCCGCATGAAATCCTCGATGAAATCTCTAATAACTTCATTTTCGCAGTAATCGGACTACCTCATATACCTAGGGTCGACTCAACGAATGATAAATTGAAGTGAGATCAGTGGTCCGGTACTCTCACCCAGTTAAAGTAGGGGTCATTCGTTTTCTGTGCAGACATGGTTTATGATTTAAAGTCGATGACAATCACCCGACAAACATAACGTACCACAGAAAATCGCTAGGATTATCCATAGGAACACTAAAGGCTAAGATAAAAGATTATAACCTATAAACATTCAATCACATCTAAGGCTACAGCGAATGCTTTTTACCTAATTGTTTCAGTTTATACAGTAATGACGATTAAGAACTTTAAATCGAAATATCACTTTATCCTCTTCAATTTTAAATAACGACCCCATTGTCTTTTCACGTCATTGCTTGTTTTACGTACCTATTGATTGAGTAATTAATTGGTCAGTCATTCGGTCGGTTTGTTAGTTGGTTGGTTTGATGGTTGGTTGGATTGAAAGATGGTTGTTTTTTCGGTTGGGTGGTTGGTTGGTTAACTGGCTGACCGGCCGAATCAATCGACAGCAGTATTTCACTTTGAAATAGCCAATCTGGGATTATGCTTCCTTCAGGATTACACAAAGTTAGCAAAAACCATGTGTATGTTCGTTCTCTTGTACGTTCTCTTTTATCTTAGACGTGATTGCCAAGAAAAGGGTGTTTATTCTTAACGATATAAAACAAATTCCGTAATATTTATGTTGTAAATACCACAAGTTGAACTTCTTCTTTGATGACAGAAGTTCTTTTTCATCCCGGTGAAAACGAATATAGCCCAAGGACCAACTTGGTAAAGCAGATTTTGTCACGTTTTATTGTTTGTGTGCAACGGCTTTGGGTTTGATCTCGAGAACAAATGAAATGTTGGACAGCATGGGAAATCAGACAACCTTCTGATAATCGCCACGTCATTTGTGTCGGCACGAACTGCCGCGAGCTTTCCTGTAAATTACCCAATACTAGACAAATCGTGTAGGTTGATTTCTTGCCGTTTTCTCTCTTTTTTGCAATACAAGCTTCTGTAACTGTAATGACTTAAACATACATATTTTCTCAAATAATTAAAGGTCGGTTCTGATCGTTTCTCTTCTAGCTCAACAAATTACCCACCAAGAGTTCATTCTCCAATATATATGAAACACAGTGACCATTATTTCATTAAACTGATCATTATCAGTCAAATGTATTTAATTGAAAAAATAAAAACCCTGAAAAGAAATTTCTTATAAATACGAGTACATTTATGTAATAGTAATCAAAATATTTTGAGCCACGTGGCTCTTTGAGGTCTACAATGTACTGCTGTCGATTGGGCAATGAACGGTATATAGAATGGGTATATCGATCTCGGGCTTTAAATGGATTTTTCGGCATTTATGGAGATTGCGGCATTCGCAACTTACCAGTTTTGCACCAAATACACCCGAAATGAAATATTGTTAGATAGAGGAGTAAGAGCTTCCTGTTGCCATGGTGCTTTCATAACAAAGGAGGAACATGAAATGATCTGTTTGTGATGTCTTTGTATCAAGTCCGGTGATTGTCATGTATTTGTTTGTTGCCAGAAGCATCGGTGTGACTTATTTCTTCATTTGGCTAGCACCTTTCATATGAAGGAAATAACCTCAAATATGGCATTACGCCCCAATCAAAACAAACGAACGGCCCTACACACGAATCAAACAAATAAAGCAATACAAAGGTATGATGGGGTTCATTTCTTATCTACAATATATCTTAATAAGGAAGCTGTGTTGTGTGTCTTTCTACATCATTAATGACACTAGTATTCCTGTTAAAAATCGGACCGCTACTTACAATTTACAAAAAACTATACAATACTTGGGCCGGTTGTTCTGTATGTCCTATTCAGTTCATTTTCTTTCTCCTTTTGGTGTAAACGGCCAAGGGTGCTTTTGATTAAATTTGTCTTTAATTGTACAAAATAAAAAATAAATTGTAAATTTGTTCACGCCACAGCGTAGCTGAAATACCACTGAATGTGGCGTAAAGCACTAATCAATCAATCAATCAATCGAAAGAGGATTCACCGCCAACACCATATTAAATCGGTAACTCGGTTACAGATATACCTACAACACAAGGTGACGTCATCTAATAGAGGATTAAATTTAATAGCGCTTCCAGCAACCGGCCAACGATTAGTATTAGTACATTTGTATTGATAAAAGATAGTACTGTGTTTAAAATTAGTAATCTGCGATACATCACCTCTGAAATCCAATAACAATATAAAAGATCTGGATAGCTTTAATTACATATGGTCATTCGATTTCAAGGTGTTGGATGCTTGTATTTGTTTAGGTGCTTGTCGACCACGAGATAACCAGCGGCGTCTAATGGGAGATGGTATCGCACCGTCAGCTAGGCACGTTGTCCTCCCTATACATGCATCTAACCCACTCGGAAATATATATGGAAGACTAGACGAGCCACATCCGTATTATGGTTGGTTATATGATAGCATGGTTTTGATCGGAACATTTGTTTACACAGATGGCCCCAGACAAGATTCTTACAGTTAGACTAACTATTATTAGTACAGACATTGTGTTATTCTTCTGGGATGATAGAAAAATCTCTTACCAAACTCACTCTAGGCAAATGAAGAAACGGGCCCTTGGCTAAAAGATCCTCCTGCAATCATTAGTATTGTTTGATATAACATTACATTAAACCGCTTCCCTAAGAAAATAAATACTTGTGTGCCCACGCCACTACAGCAATGCAGGGGGCTGCGAAAACCAAAATAACAAATCCGCTTTGTGTGTGTGTTTTTATTCCTTTGTTTCCTTGCGATATCAGGTTATTTGTCCCGTTACCTCCTATTTTACACCAAGCTTTTTGATTAACAGGATTATAGTAAGTATGGTGGCGAAAATGCGGCACACAGTGAAAACAGAATTTATGAAACATTCAAATAGTCACAAAATATGATATTAATATAAGGTAAATGGAACCATTTAGGATTCTGTAAGGAACCCTCACAGCAACTGTTCCATGTATGTCTCCCCTATATTAGTATATAATGAAAAAAACGTTATGGATCCATTTAGAACCATACTGGTTCCATTTAGAACCATCCTCTTTGCTTTAGAACCCTCAGAAAACTATTATTTCTAAGAGTAAAATGATGGCCTAGACAATTTTGTATACAAACCAGAGAGATTTTGTACATGCTCAACTAGAAAACCAAACCCATTCCGATTTGGCTTTGGAGCCTTTTAAAGTATGCATTTTTAAAAGAAAAATGACTCCGGTTAGCAGAGCCAGTACTCTGATGTAATGAGCAACAGAAGTTCCCGGTAGAACCACCATGACTTGTATCCAAGTGTCCACATTATGTTATAGTCTTTCTCGATTTAGGACTGGCGCTGATCCACAAATGGGTTTTATTATTTGGGTTTTATATTCTGATAATCTGTTTCCGGCAGATGTATATTTTTTTTAAATGTAGATAAAAATATATTTGATGGACTCCACTGGGATTCGAATCACATCCAATACAAAAATATTTTAGGATGATATAGGATTTTTACAATCGTAAAGGTTCTGTTATGAAGGTGGGTTTTGCTTTTTTGGCTTTTACTAATATTTTTTATATAGTGCTTCTTAATCAGGCTGAACCACAATATCGAGCTATATGGAATACGGATACAGACCCCCTGGGTCATATCACATATTAAACCACAGTCTGGGAGATATATCGCATATTGAACCACAGTCTCGGAGACATATTGCATATTAAACTACAGTCTTGGAGACATATTGCATATGAAACCACAGTCTCAGAGACATATCCCATATTAAACCACAGTTTCCGAGACATATCGCATATAGAGCCCCAGTCTCGGAGACATATCCATATTAAACCACAGTCTCAGAGACATATCGCATATGGAACCACAATCTCGGAGACATATCACACATCAAACCACAGTCTTGGAGACATATCGCATATGGAATCACAGTCTCGGAGACATATGGTATATTGAACGACATAATTTCTTAGCCATGTGGCATCTGAAATACAGAGACAAATATAATCTGAGCTATATCACATACTGAAGCACAGAGTTTTTTAGTCAAAATGGCATCCTGCAGCAAAGAGATTCTGGTCCATATAGTATATTGAAACACAGTATCTGAGTCATAACGCAGACGGATTTAAACTAATGTTGGTATGTACTTAGAAACAAAGAATTATCTTTTATTGGTGGTTCCATAAATACACATCTTAAGGTACTCTAGACTCAATGTGTACTCTGCTCAAGCAACATGAACTAAAATTGTTTGAAGATCAAAACCCAAAACAATGCCGGATTCTTCAATATCATAACATGTCCTCCACTAATTACACCTGCTATAGAGAACTGAATTAGCATGTTTTTCTATAAGGGGGAAGCAAACTACCTAAAACCCACAGTTTATGTTCAAGAATCTTACAAGACCATTAGGGCAAAAGTTTGCCTTGTGACAAAAACTTTCCAAATGAGTATGCGTTTTTTGTTTTATTTAACAGATTTTCACATTATTTGTGAAAAACATCTGATGTAATTCATTTTCTACAAATATTTGATTGATTTGTGATTTTTTTTGATTTTTTTTTATTTTTTTGTCTAAAGATCAGCTCTATTACATTTTAATGATAAAATAATGGTAAACATTTCAATCTTTTCTTTAATTCAAAATGGGGCAACACGCTTTTAAACAAATTTGTCATATGTATTCACTATCTTCCCTATTGGAAGATCATTTTGGAAATACTTAACACTACATGTCCATACAAAATGAAGAATTTAATGAAATCCCTACAAGCGTAAAGAGGTGCCATCTGGAAAGACATCAATATTTTGATGGCGTTTCGATACTCACCAATTTAGACGGCTTGTCCTCTTGCGAGGGAGTGAGCACACTCGAGAAGGGGATTTCAGCGTTGAACTTCACCGACTGAATAAGCCTCATGACGCAATTCGTCACATTTTTGAAAGATAACTTTTTAGGGCGAAGAGCCATATAGTCTCTGTTCAGAAGGGTCAGGGGTTGCTGTAAACAAAACATCAAATAGATTATTTATCGGTATCGAAATAAAAATACAATTTATGTGGCCCCACAAGGACACTGATGACGTAGAGTGAATACAGTAAAACAGTTAATGAGTATCGTCAAATAAACCATTATCACACAGTATTGTGTATCAGATTATCACTTAATTTTAAAGACGGCCTCAAGACCAGTCCTACTGTCTTGGCTATCACAGAATTATCGTATGAGCGCTGATAAACAAAAATTCGCATGCCCCAAGCGATGTTCGAATTCTGAAAGTTTGGGGGACAGAGATAACACTCAACCACAGTGCTTCATAGGATCACCGTGTTACATAACCTTACTGTGTTGCATAGACTCACCATCAAATGAAAAAAATTCTACACTTTATATTACCATTGACAGCTGAAGAAGAACGGTTATTTTTCTAGCTCTACATTTGCAAAAAGAGTTGTGCCGCGTTAAGTAAATATCTTCCAGTATGCTAACAACCACTTCTTTTTGTGGTCACAAATCTTATGATGTCTTAAATATTATCAAAGGTGGGAACCTGTGGAACTGTCCGTTAATCGATGTATTCTGCATTGGACTCACCTTTCTGGGATGTTTAGTTTTGATAAGAAATGTTTCTATGTTATGTTCTCGGAGGTACTGATTCCTCTCGCCACCAAAACCCGGCTCTATTTCATACTCTCCATGTAAGTTATCTAGGGTTGCTCGCGTGATGTGAACACGTCTGAAAGAAAAAAGATTCCCAAAATAGCTGTTTTTTCTTGTCCTTTTAAATATTAACTAGGCTTAGCATAATATAACTTGATAATTTTAGTTTGATTTGTCTTTAATAAATTCTTTTCCTGTTTTCGTTTCCTGTTTATTGTTGATCTGTAATTAGCATGCCTTTACAATATATAAGAAAACTTAGGTTATCATTATTAATGAATGAGTTTAGACTTCATACCAGCAGATATATATGATCGGAACGTTCTCACTTCACTTTCAAACCCAGTGGTCTATAAAGCCACTGACAGAGTGGACAAAGTTACATAGAAAACTGACATAGGTCTAATTGTAGCATCTTTGGAGACATGTGATTGTCTCATACGTTCAGGATGATTTTTGCCAGAAACATGGACAGTCCGTTCTTTCGCCCATTAAACCTACTCGCCATTGTATGAATGAAGTAACAATTGGTACTGGAAGCATAATAAGCCATTCCGCCATTAAACGAAATGATAATCTAGTGATGAATGAAAGGATGAATTAATAATTAAAAAAACGAAGATCAAATGTAGCTGAAACGGGACATAGACTAGACTTAAAAAATACAACTGAAAATACAGAAGAACAACTGTCCTTAACCAGTTCTGATACTTACCCAGGAATACCACCGGCTTCCATGTGATTGGCCAATTTCACGTCATTACTAAAAACGTCATATTGCCATTTCTTCAGACCTAGCACACCGCACAATACACGACCCGTATGAAGTCCAACGCGCATGTTCAACTGCACGTCCGTTGCATCACAAACCGTTCTGAAATCAAGACAATAATTGGACTGCACTATAACTGTTGAAAATAGAGAACATTCGTTGCTTCACAAACAGATCTGAAATCCAGAAGATAATTCATCTGCGGAAGATGGATATCAGTTTCTTCACAAACAGATCCGAAATCAAGCAGATAATTGAACTGCAATATAACTATAATTAATAGCTGGACATCCGTTACGTCGCAAGCAGTTCGTAAAGCAAAAAAATAATTGAAATGCAGTATATAAACTGTTGACAATAGCTGGACATTCGTTGTGTCACAAACAATCCTGAAATCAACAAGATAATTGAACAGGACTATAACTATAATTAATATCTGGACATCCGTTACGTCACAAGCAGTTCGTAAATCAATAAGATAATTGAACAGCAATATAACTATAATTAATATCTGGACATCCGTTATGTCACAAGCAGTTCGTAAAGTAAGAAGATAATTGAACAGCAATATAACTATAATTAATAGCTGGACATCCGTTACGTCACAAGCAGTTCGTAAAGTAAGAAGATAATTGAACAGCAATATAACTATAATTAATATCTGGACATCCGTTACGTCGCAAGCAGCTCGTAAAGCAAGAAGATAATTGAACAGCCATATAACTATCGAAAATAGATGGCCATCTGTGCGTCACATACAGTTTTGAAATCAAAAGGATAATTGAACAGTAATATAACTATCGATAATCTTACCTGATATTATCAACGCTTTTGATTTCTGAACTTTAAATAGGTACGTTTTATCCCTGTTCATTTATTCAGTTGTAGACGACTTAAAGTCAATTACAACCGACTAGTAAGTAAATAACCTTACGGTAGAGTCAACGTTACCAGCACATTACACTTGCGCGACTCCATAGCATAAACCGCTGATCAGGTTGTTTCTCTTCCTATACTTTTCAGGATTGTAGGAAGCTTTTTAAATTTTGTCTTTGTTTCTTTCGTGTGTTTTCGTCAAAGTGAATTCTGTCCACGCAACAAAAAACGTTGGTTCAGAATTTATACGCTCTACACTTTGTGCTTTGATAATGCTGATTTGATATAAATCGAATTTTGCGAATTTCAAAGATAGCTAAATTACTGATTATAGTTTCAAGACATGTATTATAAAGCGACGTCTCTGAAACTGGATATATGGGGGTTAATTTCGTGTTCACTATTTCGGTGTGAACAACCTAGCCAACGATTTTGGGATATACAATCGAATTTTATTGATAAAGCTCGGGTAAACTTTACTTTGAATTGAATTAACGATAATAATTTGTAGGAATGTTTTATTTTTTTTCCTGAGGTTTACTTGTTTAGGTGCCTATGTCCAGGCTCAAGATTACATCCCTGATGGTTTCATACAAAAAAGTGAGGATATATAGTTTATTTTTTCTTCAAACTTTTAGGTTGACATATTTATTGATTGTTGTTTTATGACTTGGTAATATATAACGGTGGCGTATTCCATCAACCATTGACAATAGCACAACCAAAACATATTAAGTTTTTTGGGGTTTTTTTTGGGAAAATTGATCATCCTCCAGTGCTAAATAAAGATAGTATTGCTACTGTCCAAAATAACTGCCCATAGTCAGAGGACCACACTTTAAAAGAGGGGAAAATACAACAAATGCATCTCTCCACCCAATAGAAAATATCTTAAAGTATATATTAAATTTTTTGTTGTTGGATTATAGAGATATCCTTGCTTTATATCTTGTTTTGAAGTAAACAAGCCTATGCTGTTCGCCGTCAGTTTCCGACGCAGACATTTTGTCAGAAATCAGCCAATCAAATTGAGTATAGACCAACTATACCCCATGACGCAATCTCGCTCTATTTAAACCTGGGTTATTTTAGCAATTTTGAAACAGTGTATTATTAAATTTTCTATCGTTAACTACAGTAAATGTGTAGTTGAATCAAAGGTAAATCTTTCTTGAGCAATTTCTAGAATTTATATGCACTTCATATGACAGTTAAAACACCACTGGCAAGACAGGTATGTACACTCGGCAAAGAGGTTACTCGGGGGTAGGGAACAGTCAACATTGAGCCTGCAATCAACTATGCCAGCCGCCGTACGTTTCAGACTGGATGATGAGAAGGGGTGGACAGGCCCACGTCTCACAGAAATATATATTGAATAAATGAAGAAAAAAATTGGCTTGCCTCCAGCGGGATTCGCACATTGTATATACATGTACTATATATATGACTGTACTATATAACGACGGTACTTGGATCTAGACTGATAGATTATCTGTATGTTAATCATCGGCTGAACTGGGTGGCATGTATACTGCACAAATATTTTTGCGTAATGTGTTGAATTTTATTTTAATTGTCTTATTTGTCAGGAGTTCACACATAAAAACGTAAATTAAGGCTGAAAATGAGTAGTCGTTCTCTGGAGATACAATACTATGCATTGGGTTTATGAGTAGGCTAATATTGCTACCGCTTCAAGATTGAGAAAACAATTATAAACATAATTTGAATATCTGGTATAATATCCATTACATCTTTGTTTGCTTGAATCTCACTGATGTAGGACTCATCTGTACTATAATGTGTCACTTTCGACTGCCATCTTGTGTAATCTTCTCTTTGGGGTGGATGCTATTCGACACACACATTATTTTGTACCCGAGCACACAGAAGACTGTTAGTATACATATGGCTGCGCCCAGCGATGTGTTAAACATACCAGATTTTTTTTTTTTTTTTAATTTGTGGTCAGATTTTATCTGATATTGGTTTAACCAACCTTGGTGATTGTTTTAGAGCTTTCTGTATACATGCATGTGCATGTGTTATCCCCTCTTTTAAGGTAACCTATGTATGGATATTAATTCACTACACACATTACAGCATTTCTTACATGTAAATGTACAGTGCTTCCAATATCTTTGGTATCGGTCTCCTGATGGGTCCCATTATCCTCTAAATCGATTTAGAATAAGAATTGAACAAATCGATATCATGTTCCCGGTTTTTTTCTATAATTGCTGTTTAAATTTTAATGAAGACATAATTGCTGACAAACATTGACTTTACCAACGTAGCAAAATGGTGAGTTACTGCAGTTCCTGTAACAAATACTGACATATCCAAGGAGACAATGGTAATCTATCGTCAGTAACCAATTAACGTGTACGGAAGCGTAGACAGATCATAATACACTGCTCAGCATAATCCGGGTTACATCAATACAAGTAGGCATACATTTGAATACACTATACACAAAGTTTTGTCTGTAGTTTGAAAATTTCATTTGATATAAATCGAATATTACGAATGTCATAGACAGCTAAATTACTGATCATAGTTTAACAGGATCGTAGAACTCGAACACATCAAAAGCTTTCACAAAAACCTTTGTGAAACTGGACCAAAGGAAGTTAATTTAGTGTTCACCATTTCGATGTAAACAACCTAGCCAACGATTTTCGGAAATTGATTTTTTTCTGAGAACACTAATTCTGCGTTTGATCGCAATTCGTTCTAAACTCCAGATGTGTTAAGATCTAACATCGTCAAATATACCTCTATTTGATGAGGTGGGCTTGGGAGAAGACAGAAATCTACACCAGTTCCCCTGAAATAACCACATCACTTCGCGAATAGATCATCCAATAGAAGACATGGGTTACCAAATAATCACTGGAACTTTTTTGGTTGATTGGGTTACCAGAGTGGGTTAATTTGACGGCGAGAATCGACCCTGGTAGACTTCTACTTCAAAAAGCCTTAGACCATGTTTCCAAAACCCTAACTCTGTGATTGTAAAGAGTCAAACTGATATG